>CAOLHI010004982.1:0-242725 GCA_948474755.1 Ctenosaura bakeri | reverse complement strand
CAATAATAATTATTCTAATATTATTATTACTACTATTATTATTAACAGCAATAATTATATTTGCATTACATTTGTCTATCATATTTATATTGTATTGTTATTACTGGAATAATTATACAATACAAATATATTTATACAATAATAATTGTTGTAATAATGAAACTATCTTGTACTTGTTGTTGTCGGTCTTCTTCTTGGAGAGGAGGCAAAACAAAACATTTTAAAAAGTTTCAAGTCCTCTCCTGGATGCCTCCAGAACCAATCATGAACTTGGGGGGAGGGCACCTGTTTTGCCCTGGAAAATTTGGGGTGCACAGAGGGACTGGGGGGAACGTTTAAGGGGGACTGGAGTAGGAAACCATGATCCAGCATTTGCCCCCCTTTTCCAGTGTTTGCCCACTTCTACTCCTCCGCAAGTCAACCCCCCGGCCAAAGGCGAGAAAAGGGGTCTTGGGGAGGGGTTCCCCAGGCCAGGAGAGGAAGAGGGGAGATTTTGGGGGGGCTGCTTACCCGCTGTTCCTCTGCCGCCACCTTCTTCTTTCGTCTGAGGCGGCCACCAGCCGAGTTGCGCCCCTTCATCCGCCGACGGGGCAAGAACTTCTCTTTGGCATCAGGATCGTAGCCCTGGATTTGGGGGAGAGAGGTTGAGAACATGCATGTCCCCCCCAAAAAAACCCCAAAAAACAGGGCCACTGCATTGCAGGATTGCCTCTCCCATCATCCCCAGCCCAATGCAGAGTCGGAGCTGAAAGGGGGGACCCCTGAAGGTCACCCAATCCAATCCCCTATGGCCAATCTGTAGCTCCGGCTGTAACCCCTCTGCTCCCAAATGGCCCCCCATAAAGGTAAGTCGCGGGCCATTTCCACATGAGACGGTTATAGCGCTATTATTCCACCTGCAACATCCTATGGAATCCTGGGGTTTGCAGTTTTGGGAGGGGCCGGACTTTGCAAGTAGAATAATAGCACTATAACAGTCTCGTGTGAAAATCGGAGAACCTTAAGACCTGGGAGGGATGCCAAGGAATTCACGGCTACGACACTCCTGAGAGGTGGGCCACAGGAGACTCCGTTCCACCGCCGAACATCAGGAAAGAAGTTAGCAATAAAATCGTAGAATCACAGAGCTGGAAGAAAACCCAAAGGGCCCTTTATTCTGACCCCTAACCTCTGACTAAGGCCTTTTCAGGATTCCCTAGGAGGTTGAAAGTGGAACAATCGCGCTATAAGAGTGTCATGCGGAAAAGGCCTATCCATGGTGCATTACTAAAGTATCTCTGATACCTTAAAGAGCTCCAAAGGTGGAGACCTGACCACACGCCACTAAGGCAGCAGCGGATTCCGATCTCCTCCTAATGCTTACATGGAATCTCTTTTCCTGAAGTTTGAAGCCATTGCTCCAGGTCCTAGTCCCTGGAGTAGCAGCAAAGAGGCTTGCTCCACCTACTATATGACACCCTTTCAAACATTTAAACATGGCAATTATGTCTCCTCTTAACCTTTTCTTCTCCAGGCTTAATATCTCAATCTCCCTAAGCTGCTCCTCAGAGGACTTCATGGTTTCCAGACCTTAAACCATTTTGGTCGCCCTTCCAGCCTGTCCATATCCTTTTTGAAATGAGGTGCCCAGAACTGGACACTGGATCCCTCCAGGTGGGCTCTGACCAAAGCAGAACAAAGTGGTACCGTCACATCCCTTGACCTAGACCTAGACACTATACTCTTCACAGAGCCTAGAATCGCATTGGCCTTTGTAGCTGCCGCATCACACTGCTGGCTCATGATCCACTAAGACCCTGAGATCCTTTTAGCACAGACTGCTTTCAAGACAGGTGTTACCCATCCTACATTTCCATACTTCATGTTTCCTGCCTAAAAGTGGACCGAAAATGGTGCAAGATTTTTGTGGTCTTGAGTTTTGGGCTGCTCTTCAGGGCACGTCCTGGTTTGTTGCAATGTCCCGCAGCCCCTTCCCTCAAGCTAAGACAGATCCTTCTTGCACCAAACGCTGCTCACCAGCCTCTCCACGCGCTCTTTGTGCCGCTGCTCCATTGAGATGGTGTCCACCACGCCCAGCTGCCCGGAGTCCAGGGAGATCAGCTCAAAGGGGACCTGTGGGGAGAAAGGAGGAGGAGGCCGTGGGGTAGAGTGGGTGGAACTCATCCTTCCCCTCACACCTGCAAAAGCAACCGGAGTGGGAAAATTTGCACCACCTCTATGCATCCCCTGTGCAAATTAACCACGATCCAGGGCTTGGGAAAAGTTATACCATTGCCAGAATGCATGCACACACAGAGCCAAAAAAGTAACTTTTTCCCCTGCTGCGACACTCCCACCTCTCCAGTCCTGACCACAAATTCTATATTGGAGGTGCGACTTCAGAAAAGTTACTTCTTGGGACCATGACTTCCAGAATAAACACCTACAAAGCCAAGAAAGTAACTTCCTCCCCCAGCTCTGGTTCTCCTCTTGTCTGCCTGTCCTACCTTGTTGGCTTATACCTGGGAGAACAGCACAGAAGGGCAGGATGCTGGGCTACAGAGTCCTGATCTTGCACCATTAGCCATTTTATACTTTGGAGTTGGCCCAATAAAGGTATCGCTGCTTGTGCATTCTGGGGTTTGTTGTATTTTGCTGCATGGCTATCCCTGAATACATTCATTTTCAGGCTGACTGGGAAGTGGGGAGTTATTTTGAGGGGTGAGCATAACTCTGCCCAACCCAAGAACAACGAAACCTGTGTTCGGAATTCACTCTGAAACATTTTTATCCAACCCCAATCCAGAGGCTGGAAAAAACGATAAGACTCAGAAGCACCACCTCGAACCCGGCGCAAGGACAGGACGAGGGGAGCATCAGACCCAGAACGGCCTCCGCTGATCAGAAGCTTCCCTCTTCGCCAACACAAGGCAAGGGTTGGGGATGGGGGTCTTCTAGCCCCCTCCAACCAAAAAACACCCCCCTACCCTGAGGTCTCTTCCAAGAGGAGAGACAGGGACCCTGAAACCTACCCACATCCAAAGGAGGCACAGGGAAAGTTACTTTTACAGCTCTACATGGGCAACTTCTCATCCCGAGCATAATGGTCAAATGAGATCCTCACTGCTAGGAGATAGGCAGGATAAAAATAATAATTAATAAAATAATAATAAAGAAATAAATAAAATAATAAATAATAAAAAATACTATCATCCTCCCTCCTGCATGCAGTGGAGGGATCAGATTTTGTCCTTAAGCCAAAGATCTGGGACCTCTTTTCAGTCTTTAATTGAATGTATAATATCTAGTCCCGAGATGGCAGCAGGCAAGAGTGTAACATCCCTAACGATTTGATGATAACAAAGACCAAAAGCGGTCCAACTGGGTTTGGTAAAGAGTGTCACCTTAAAAAGAACTCTATTCATCAGTTAGGAAGAAAACTGAAAATAAATTTTACCCTGCGAAGCCTAGAAGCATTTATGCAAGCTAAAAGGGGAATACAAAATTACTCCAGAAGGGGAAAACGCTGCTTTTCAAAATCTAATTTGGTCAAATTCAGCCCAGGCAACAGAGATTAAAGATTGTGGGAAATTCTGGCATGCCATCTGTTTTGGCCACAAAGCCCAGCTGAACAGATCTGGCCCCAAACGTACTACAATGTATGTGGTTGAGCCATTATTACTCCGTCATTAATATTCTTAATTCCAACAGGACTCTGCCGTGAGTTAAAACCACTTAGATCCTTGGTCACCAACTGCGGAAGCCGAAATAACAAGCATATAATCCTCATTCTTGTTGTTCTTGCTGCTTTCAAGTCATTTCTGATTTATGGAAGCTCTATTGTGAGGTTTTCTGAGGCTGAGAGAGTGTGACTTGCCCGAGATGGGTTTCCATGGCCAAGCAGGGAAATCAAATCGTGGTCTCTCTGCAAGCCTTTCAAGAATGAGAGACCATGAAGGCAAGGTGAAGCTTGTAAATCTCTATTAAAAATGGCGTACGGAAGTAGCAGAAGTGACGGGAAGCCCCCCACCACAGCTGTCCTCTTCTGTCCTGCAAAGGAACCCACTGCCTCAAAAGCAGAACAGGGCGGCTGGTGTTACAGGTTCGAAAGTATTGCATATGGCACATTTGAATCCGTGGTGGGTTGAATGCATAGATTGTACTTTTTTTCTGTGTGCTAAATATGGTTTGGAGGAGCCAAGAGACACTCACATTTTTCCTGCTTTTGTGGGGGTCCTGTGCCCCCACAAATGTGGAGGGACAACCATATTGACTGTGAGCTTTTGTGGGTCAAGCTATCTAATACCAACATTGCTCATCATCTTTTGTTCCTTGTCAGGTCACTTTATTCCAATACCCTTTTGCAGGAGACATTGTCTTCATTGGGATCTCTTACAGAATCTACTCCAAAAGGAAGAGGGGTAAAACAAGGCTTACTCCGATTTTTTTGATTAACAATATTGTACGCCACACAAACAAGGAAAATTTTTTCCCTGCATCCATCTGTGGGACGAAAGCCCCTCTTCCACCTCTACGACTTGATTTTCCCTTATCCAAAATGCTTAGGACCAGAAAGGTTCTGTATTTTTTCTTCAGTGTTTGGAATACAATACCTTTTTGGAACAGCTTTATATCTCACTTGTTTGCTTCTTGAGTTGTGTGCAAGACACAAGGCTGGAGGAAGAGCGAGGAATGTGAAATTGGGGGGGGGGAATCCCAGCGCAATATTCGATGCGAATCCACGCCTCTCACCATTTTGCAAACCTCAGCTCTCAGACCTGAGAGACAAATGAGCGGGAGCACCACAACCGTTGTCTCAAAGGCAAAAGCAGATGCCTCGCAACAAACGTTTTGGTTTTTGGAGGTTTGCAGATTTCTAGATAAGGGAGACTCTAGTGTGAGTGTGTGTGTGTGTGTTTTCAAGCCACCGGTTGACGTATGGCAACCCCATGAATTTCATAGGATCTTCTCATGCAAAATAATCCTTGAGGGTGGATCACTATATGCAGATGACATGGTATTCCTCTCTAACACCCAAACTGGACTTGGAAGACTCTCGGCAAATCAGGGGGTATATCATTCAGCCATCAAATTGTCGATCAATCAAACTCCAAGTCTTCAGAGGCGGAATTAAGATGCACAATTGGCATATTGGGCAAATTGAGATAAAACAGGTGACTTCGTATCATGACTCAGGTATATTATTTGCTACTTCTGGCTCACAGCAACTACACGTCACAGCTACAAAACTAAGCAGCTCACAACTGCATTTCTTAACTTTTGGTACAATGCTGGAGGCAGACAGGTGTCCCAAGTTTTGCATTAATTAAATGCATTAAATTTCATTAAGCAGAGACTCCTGCTCTCGTAGGGAGCTGAGATTTCAGGTTGTTGCCGATTTGGATGGCATCCAGAAGTGAATTTTAAGAACTGCTTTGGGAACCGCAAGATACAACCCTGTACAGTACTTGCGGCTGGAAATGGGATCACAGCCCTGGCTCGTGAAGAGTTGCTTATCTTTAGTTTCTGCTTAAGACTGAAAGGACCCCAAAAAAAAAAAAAAAACTGTCCAGAAAAATATGTTTTCAGGAACAACTGCCTCTTCAAAAGGAAAATCTTGGCATCAAAATATCACATCTATTCTGCATAACTCTGGGTTTTCAGAAATTTATTTTTTTCCCAGAAGGATAATTTACCAGCACAAAAAGCATTCATATCCAATGATGTTTTTTTACAACAGGGCCTTGCACCTTTCACTTCAATTAAAATCTCCTCCAATTAGAATACCCAAAACATATTTTCCTCTAATTCCCTTTGACAACGAGGAACTAAAGAAATAGTTGGGGAAGTCATCAACTTCACTCAGACCGCAGTGAGAGTGATGCTGATTGATGAGGGACTTTCACTAAATCAGCATCCCAGAATTGCAGAAGCGTTTAGTGAAACCCGGCCAGTGTTAGCTCCCTTCTTAGACAAAACCTTTCCGTTTTAAACGGGTAGCCCTCTGGGTGTTTAAGTCATTGACTTAATTGACTTCTGCAATTCTGGAAGGCTGATTTAGTGAGGGTCCCTCACCGTTCAGCGTCACTCTCACTGCAGTCTGGGTGAAACTGATGGCTTCCCCAATTATTTCCTTAGTTCCTCCCTGTCAAAGGGAATTAGAGAAAAATATCTTTTGGGGTTGCTGTCTGTTAAAAACAACTGGTCCGTCTGCCAAAAAAAAAAAGGATTTTTGTTTTCTAATAAAGATTCTGCTATCACTAGAAACTTAGATCAAGCCCATGCTATTACTTCTAAGGCATTCCCAAAAGTTTAGACGCCTACTTCCTCTATAGCTTCCTTTTATATATTTTGATTTTTACTGGTAAGCTTAACAGAATTAGAAATAGTGTTGAAAAATTTGTATTTTATATTTTAGCTTCATTATTTGGTTATCAGCAATTAAGATGTGAACTGAACTGAACCTCTGAACCATCCCAAGAAGGAACTGAATCAACTGATAATTAAAGTTTCAGCAAATCCCTGGGAACTTCAGAAGAAAGCCTCCCCCCAAGAAAAAGAAAAACCTGTGCTGTATTTAAGCAGAAGTTGGGAAAGTTACTTTTATCAGGTGACAGTTCCCAAAATCCTCCTGCCCCCCTCCAACCCCACCATCGTGATCTTGGGGGCTCACTCTCTCCTGGGGATGATGGGATGCCTTGTAGTCACATCCCATTATAATCCCCCTTGCATGAGAAAGCCAACCGGATGGCACAAAAAAACTAAACCCTCCTGGTGTGCCATTTTGACAGGATCTTTCCCAGCAAGGGAGGGGGCACCCTGGTGACCCTCCCCTCCAGCCCCACCCCAGAGGTGTTACCTTCTCCAGCAGCGCTTTGACCTCCCACTCCTGCCGTTGTTTCTTGCTCCGGAAGGGATTGTTCTCCAGGGCGTCAAAATTGGGCTCCCCGGCCCCTGAAATATGGAGAGGAAAAGGAGGGAATGGAGGGGCTTACCGGAGGGATCTTGTGCCCGCCCCACCCTACCCAAAAGCAGCCACACAAGGCCATCTTCCCATATCTGTGAAGCAGCCCCTTCCGGCCCTGGGGGCAAACAAATCCTACAATAGAAAGGGGGTGTACGGGGCGACCCCTTGATTCCCCATACTGCTCGATGACTGCATGAACTATCACTCCCGCTCTGGTTTTGTGCCAGACCAGAACGGGCATCCCAAGGCTTCCAGGCCTCGTGAGGCACCACGGCAATTTTGTGGGTGCACCCTGCCTATACACACGCGTGCACGTGTGCATTTCTCCAGTGGAGAAAAGGGTAGACAGGAAGCTTCCAGGCACGACAACTCTCCTTTAAAGATGCCGTATGCCCCCTACACCTTCATGTGCCATCATGGCACCTTAGACTAGTCTCACTGGTTGCCATGCTGTCTGTGAAGCGCGGGAGTTTCACAAATTGTTTTAATTGTTTTTTCATGAATATCTCCAGACCCACCAAACTATATGTAACACGCACACAAAAATACGTTTGAACCCACGGTGGGGAGCATGCCAGTTGCCCGATTGGTGGGCTTCCCGCTACCTCCCTTGCAGCCGTATGCCATTTTTAATAGGGGCTTACAAGCCTTGCCTTGCTTCTGCAGTCTCTCTCATACGGCAGCAGTGGAAGTGGTAGCAAATAATCAGCGAATAATCAAAACTGTGAATGCTAAACCCACAAACGTGGAGGGCTGATTATTTCCTGCATTTCCCATTTTGGGGCTCCTTGCATCCCTCAACCTTCATGTTCCGTCCCCCATTTCTTAGATCAATCTCCCCTCCCCACTCACCATCTCCCCCTCCCCACCTAAAGCCCCCTTACCTGGCACGAGGAGACTGACAAACCCCTCTTCGTGCCCAACACCCAGGACGTCCTCGAAGGGGCAGAAGCGGAGGCCGTGGGCAGGGCGGGGCAGAGCGTGGCACAGGTAGGGCTTGGAAGGGGGGCTGACCAAGATGTCCTTGTACACCTGGGGGGGTGGACAAAAAAGGGGGAGGTGAAGAGGAGGGGCCGCTGTCTGGGGAGCAGTCGGGCCCTATCAAAGGACACAGGGTGCCACACTCACCTGCACCACCTCCTGGCAAGCAGCCCCCAGAAGTCCCCGCTGGCTGAAGTCCAGGTGCCCAGCCCCCGTGGGGAGGAGGAGGGAGTGGAGGCGCCGATAGGCCCGCAGGTCGTAGATGTGCAGCTTCCGGTCCACGCCCGACGTCGCCATGTAGCTGAGCCAGAGAGAGGACGCAGAAGGCCACGCAGGTCAGGCCAAACCCCTCTTTCCCTTCCCGCCCGGTCCGCTCCCGCTCCGTTCTGGCCCTTTACTCACGTCCCGGAGGCGTCAACCGCCAAGGCCCTGACAGCCGCCCGGTGGCACAGCATCCGGACCAGCGGCTCCTTGACGTTTGGGCTCCAGAGAGTCACCGTGCCTGCAAAACGGGGGTCAGGAAGAGGAGAGGAGAGGAAGGAAGGAGAGGAGGGAAGGAGAAGTCAATTTGCCAGGTGAGGAAGTTGCACAGCAGCTGGTTTAATCTTCCCAAGCCCCCTCGAGTTACGGGTTTGGGGGAAAGGCAAGACATAAAACCAACCACGACAACGACAGCAGGCGGATCCTTCACAGGGGGGTTGGAGCCCTACCTCACCACCCAAATTCTTGCCTTGTTTGGGAAACTCAGCAGGGCCTGGGTGGGCCTGGTTTTAGTCTTAGGAAGGAAGATTTCCACGCCCACCAAAGGACTCCTCCTTGAAAGTGACATGGCAGCTGCTGCTAGCCAGAACTGGTAGTACTGGGGTAGATGGACCCCCTGCATGACCCCCCATAAGGGCAGCATCCCAGGCAGAAAGACCCAGGTTCAAGGCCAGCCGCATTTACAGCTCAGGCAGGAAAAGTATCTTGCTAGGAGTTTCGCAGAGAGAGCCCTGGTGGCCACCAGCCAGAGCTGGGACTATTAGGCCTGTATTGGAGCCCATGCAAGGGCCTAACTCTGCTTTCTGTGTTCCTGTGCAGTTGGTACCGGGTTCAACCCCTGCAGCGGCATCTCAATCCAGGAGAAAGCAGTGGCAGCTGTCTGTCAGAGCTGGGAATATCAGACCGGATGGAACCCCCTCCCCTTCCCTTCCCCGACGGGCCTGATTCTACCAGCACCACTTCCATCCCAGAGACACCTCCCCCACCATTCCCTGTTGCTCACCATTGCTGTGGCCCAGGTGGACGATGGCGTTGGAGGGGTTCTGGGTCATCACCCCCAGCCGCCCCCCTTTGGTGCAGATCGTGGCCACCTCTTTCCCCACCGAGACGTCCAAGTATTGCAGGAAACCCGTCTCACTCTGTGGCCAGGGGGCGGGAAAATGGAAAAATTGAGTGTGGGAAAAGCAACTTTTTTCTGAACTATATCTCCCAGAATCCCCCAGCCAGCACAGATGGGAGTTGTAGTCCAAAAAAGCCCATTTTCTGCTGCTTTGCCTCTTTCCCCAACAATACACTAAAAGTGGCAAAATTGACGATTTAGTCAACAATGCAGTTTGTCAAAGTTTTTGATGTCAAGGCAAGCACGCATTCTCCCCACCCATCAGCCCCCGAGGAAATGGAGAAGAAGTCACTGACCCGCTGGGAAGGGAACCCAACTGGCCTCTGGGGCGAACGGAGAGGAGTGACTCCTACAGGGGCTGGCAGGGGGTCAGTCCCGGCCGCCATCCCCGTGCCCGCCCGGGGCTCACCGCGGTGGCCAGGAGGAAGTGGTAGGGCAGGAACTCCATCCGCTGGACGCCATGGAGGCGCTTGAGGCTGTGCAGCTCCACCCCCTGGTTGTCGTAGACGTAGACCCACTTGCGCTGCGCCACCGCAAACATCGTCTCCGTGTGGAGCCACCTGTGGGGGGGTAGAGGGAAGTGGGGAGTGAGGAGGAGACCCCCCACCCGCTGCCCTGTCCCCCTCTGAAAGAGATGCTTCTCCCTTCCTCCCCAGGTAAAGAGGGGGAACGATCCACACTTAGGTGGGAAGTAAACAAGATGACCTTCAAACGGTCTTAACCGTATACATTTAATTGCTCTTTAAAATAGTCCTCTCCTGAGAGACAGGCAGGTACAAAACTAAATAAATAAATACATTTTGCCAATGCTTTTGTACGTATTTAGTCTGTCCTGCTTTAAATAAGACCAGGGTTCAAATCCTTGCTTGGCCATGGAAACCCGTTAGGTGACCTTGGGTGTGTTACACACTCTCAGCCTCAGAAAGAAACCCATGACAGGATCATCAAAAGTCAACTTGAAGTGACACAACAACAAGCTGCCTCGCAGGTCAACATTTGGAAAATGATTATGATCCTGCACATATATCTAAACTGTGGAACTGACTGCCGCATGATGCCAACTCAGGTGGGATTCAATAGGAAATTGGATGAATCTGTGGGCAAGGAACAGCCACTTCCTGGGTAGCAGTCACCAAAAAAAGCAAGAGAATTGGGGTTTGTGCTTTCCCCAATTTAGGTGGGCTCAATCCCATCACAGGACCTGGGAATCTGGGGCCACAAAGGCAGCAGCTCCTCTTGGGGGACCCGACCCACTGTTGCCCCCTCACGTTCTGCGAGGAAGAGGAGGGAAAGGGGAAGCCTCGCACCGTGGCTGGTGGGGGCAGCTATGGAAGGACGAGATCCGTTTCATGACCCCGTTTCCTCCTCTCTTAACGGCCCCTGGAGCAGCCCGGAAGGGCACGGGGGTCTTATTTGCTTCAACGTGCACAGAAGGTAAGGAGGCGGGTCAACCACTTCCAGAAAGAAGAAAACGTGGAAAACACAAAAATTCCGACTGCAAGAACCAGGCTGTTGGGTATGCAGTCGGTGGTGTGGGGAAGCAGTGCCCGCTCTGGGTTTTTAGGCAGCCCCTCGGATTCCCAGATCCCAAACTGAACCCCCCACACACATAAATTTGGGATGTTAGAAAAATTGCCCAGATTTAGCCAAAATGCCAAACCAGCAACAATATTTACACATGGAAAATAAGTGGAAATGCAAAGTAATGTCCACTTTTTTTCCTGGAATATTTGGGGAGGGGGCAGCCAACTGGTTGGAAATGCCCCCCCTACAAAGTCTACAAGGAAAGGGAGGGAGAAATGTTGGGCTGCCCTGCAGGGTTGTTGTTGTAGAAGTGTACTGCAAATTGCCCTGAAGGCATGGAAGATCCCACTCGCAGCAGGAGACAGAAAATGCCATTCACGGCCTCTTTCTGCCCCATGGCTGGGTGAGGCCCACATGGAAATTTGGGGAGGGGGCAAGGGAACAAAGAGGGACAGAAAAGGGTGCATCTAAATCACATCCACTGGAAGACTGCACAGAAAACATCTTTAATGTGTTAACTCTGCAATCTGTTTTTCCAGAAATGTACTATTGCGGGGAGGGGGGAGGCACAGGTAATTATTAAAATTAGACATTAATGGGCTTTTGCACCATTAGGGGGTCGGTCCCAAAAGGCAACCAGGACATATGGGAAGACTAACGTGTGTCTTTTTCACACTCACGTGAGGTCGGTGATGGACTCCATCACATTGATCTCGCACATCAAGGACTTTGTGTGCCAGTCGAGGGCTGCCACGTGGCCCCGGCGCCCGCCCAGCAGGAGATGCCTGTGGAACAGCAAGAGACTTGAAATGTGGAGGGGAAAACAGAGCCACCCGCCCCCCAGATTCCTCCAAACTCACTCCCACCAGGGTCCTCCCGAGATCCCGGGTCTCCCTGGGGCTTTTTCTCCGTCCCATTCGCTTCACAGGCGCCCCGGTGCGGATTTAGGAGGCAGGGCCTTCTCCGTGGCTGCCCCTAAACCTGAGAAATCCCTCCCCAGCGAGGCCAGAACGGCCCCTCTCTCTTGCTGTCCTTCTCTTGGCAGGTAAAGACTTTTTCTTTTCTCTCCAACAGACTTTTGAGAATGAAGAGTTTTTAAATGGAAACTGCCTTGACTCCCAATCTTGGAGAAAAGACGAGGTATACATTTATTTATTTAGCAGTCCCTCCTTATCTGCCATTCCAGTTTCTGCAACCACTCGTGGTTCCAAAATATTAAATGGAAAAATTCCAGAAATAAATAATTCATAAGTTTTAAATTGCATGCCATTCTGAGCAGTGTGTTCAAATCTCGTGCTCTGTCCCGTCTGGACGGCTATTATCTGTCCATCGAAAATATCCACACTGTATAGGCCATCTGCCCATTAGTGACTTAGTAGTCCATTAATTAATAATAAATAAATAATACATTAATACAATTTGCACTTACAGGCATCCACTGGGGGTCTTGTAACATATCCCTCACAGATAATGAGGGACTAATATATTTATTCATCTATTTTAATTAATTATTTTTTAAATTTATACCCCTGGCAAGGAACTGAAGTGGCCAACTCCCCGACTCAAAAAAGCAAAGTCCCACTACAATCATTTTAACAGAAATTAAAAAACGATTTAAGTATTCCATTTAAAAATGACATAGCTAAAACAGTTGCAACTTTCACTAATGAAACTTCTGCCTATTTCTGACAAATTGCATATTTCCACTGCCTTGGTGTATTTTCACAAGCTAGATAGTTGATGGGCTATTTATAATATTTCTAAACACAAACCAGGGGTAATATCTGTTGTTTCTCTCACTATGTTATGGCAACACTGGGCCATTTAGAGACCATCTTAATCGAATTAATTGCGTACATTAGCTCTACACATTGTGTACAGTCTTAGCAGCCATGCTAATATACTAATATACTGGCAAAGTTGCATGAATAGAATATGAAGCCACATTTTTTTGCTGGGTCCCACTGTGGGAGAAAGGCAGCATACAAATACAACAAATAAATAAAAATAAATAAACCGATTTCTTTGTTAGATCGTGCAAGCGAATTGTCTGTAAGATTGTGACTTATTGCAGTTTGTCTCGTAATATTCCTTGTCCAATAACTCGTTTATATTTCTGCTCTGGTTGACTGGAAGTTCCACCTTAATCACTAGCAACACTTACTCACTGTAATATCGTTGATACAGCGGCACTGCTGTACAAAGTAGACAAGCAAAACATAAGGAAAAATCTATAATAAGTATTCAGACATTTTGCTAGCTATGAGTTTAATTATTCTATTAGTCTACCTGATTGCGAATTACAATTCATAAGATCATAGGATCATAGGAATGTAGGGTTGGAAGAGACCCCAGGGGCCATCCAGTCCAACCGCCTGCCATGCAGGAACACCCTCAAAGCACTCCCAACAGATGGCCATCAAGCCTATGCTTAAAAACATCCAAGGAAAGAGAAACCCCCAAGGAAAACCTCCAAGGAAGGAGAAACCCCCAAGGAAAACCTCCAAGGAAGGAGATTTTTAGTATACAAGTTCGGGGATATTTCTGTTAGTTCTTGCAACGGGGAAGGTCCTGTCTGACGGAACACGCCCGTGATGGTAATGGGACTGAGAAAAAGCCCGAGAGAATAAAATTAGCAATAAGGAAAATTAATTTTGGAGGGCCCCAAGATTCCTGGAGCTGTCGCCCCTAAAGAGGCACCTTTTCCCGCACTCTGCCTCCAATTATATTCCCGCGAGGGGCCAGGTCCACGAGCCCGCCGCGACTCACCTGCCGTTGCGCGTGTAGCTGACCCGGTAAGGCCCGAACTGGTCCAGCCTCAGTTCGAAATGCTGTTTTTCAGAGAGAAGCAGAAGAGGGAAAAGCAAAGCTCAGACGAGGCATGGAGTTTGCAATGGGAAGCCCCCCACCGCAGCCACCGCCACGGATAATCCCACCCTCCTACCTTGGAGCTGGCGGCCAAGTCGACGGCCTGGGCGATGTCCGCCTGGGCGATGGTGCAGGTGTCTTCACCCTCGTCGCCTTCCAAAAAACTGGGGGAAGGAAATTGGGGAACAGAAAAAGGGATGAAGCTCCATCCACACAACCCAGTGCATTTACTACGGATCTGCGGTTTCCTTTTGGACTGCAAGTCCCACCGTCCTCTTTCAGCCACCTTAATGTTTCTGAAAATACTATTTCTCCATAGGTTTGGTTTTTTGGGGGGCAGGACTACAATTCTCATAATTCCCTTCTAGCCATACAGGAAGGCTGGCTAGAGGAGGATTTGGGGAATTGCAGTCCTGCCCCCAAAAAGAAAGAAATAGGACGATTAGAGGGGGATTGTGGGAGCTGCAGTCCCAAAACAGCAACCTTTACTTAAAAATTCTCCAATCTTATGCTTCTAAACACGGTTAACAGTTTAATTTTATTTTAATGTCAGCTTCTCGTATGCTTTTAACTATGTTTTAATCATTTTGATTTCAGCCTGAAACAAGTGAGGCATAAATACTATTAACAATAGTAGTATTTAAATATAATAATATATAATTAATAATACATACATTTATTTATATATAAAATAGTGATAATCATTGTGTCATAATCAATATTTTAAGAAATAAATGTTGGCATTTATTATCATATGACACAATATATTATAATTAAATCAGCATTTTATTTATTTCCCTATATTCAAAGATGTTTTTACATCATTTTAAATTAGTGGTGGTTTAATAGGATAGTTTAAAAAAAAAAGCTATTACTGTTTACATCCAAAATTTCCTCCAACCCGGGGCTCGAGCCAGCTAATTGGAACATTAAAAAAAAAAATAACTTTTTCACTTTCTTTAAAAAATGTATTTCACTCTAATCCACACCATGAGCCACCTCATGTTGAGAGAAAAGCCGGACAGAAATTAAATCAACTTTAAAAATCAATTTAAAAAACAAACAACAGCTGCACATTTCAAGGCAGCTTCTACACAATCAAGTCCAAGAACAAGTTGAACTCGATTTATTGCGAGGAAACAGAAGTTAAACACTGACATTTCTGTTTTCAAATGGTCACGCTTTTAACCACTTCTAATTTTACTGTTAGTTTAAGCACGCTTCCAATTTTTTGCACGGCATGAATTTCAAAGCTGTACAGGTTTGCAGCTGTCTTGCTCCAAGGGCAGAAAAAGGTGAACTCAACAAATAGATAAACAAATTCTAACTTTTGTAAGTCTCCTTGAGTGCACAACTGGGAAATATGTGGGATAAAAATATATGTTTATAAATAAATAATACATATTTTCACTGCAAAAAACTTTTTCCAAAGACTGGCCAACAAGCCCAATTCCCCCATCCACTGCTCTTGGCTACAAATAAACAAAGCATATTTGTTTATAATAAATATAAACAAGAATGGTGGTCCCAGTGGCTGAAAGAGACAACAAAAGATTGGAATGAAATTGCTGCAGAGGGAGTCAAAGGGCCCAGCTGCAAAAAGTGAAACTCCTTGGAAGGGGAGAGGAGATTGGAGAAGACCTCACGGATGCCCACAATCAGTATCCGATTTATAGAAGCGCCAGCGCTCCAGTCCATGACCCCTGGGAGACTGGGAAACCAACAATAATAATGCTAATAATTACTATAACTGGGCCAGGCCCAAGCATCTCACAAGCACTTCCCAATTCCTTCTGGGAAAGAACCCAAATTGTCAAAGTTCCAGCCAGTAATAGCTGGCTAAACTCTGCAATATGCAAAATTCTACATTTAGGCTACAAAAACCAAATACACAGGTGTAGGCTGGGGGATACTTGGTTCAGCAGTACTACACACAGAAAGGACTTTGGGTTGATTGTTAATCCTAAGTGGAATGCGAGCCAGCAGGGTGATGCTGCAGCAAAGAAGGCAAATGCTATCCTGTTGTTGACGCTGTGTGCCTTCAAGCTGTTCCTGACTTATGGCAAACCTATCATGGGATTTTCTGGGGCTGAGAGTGCGTAATGTGCCCAAGATCACCCAGGGGGCATCCACAGCTAAGCAGGAAACTGAACCCTGGTCTCCAACTTTGTAGTCCAATGCGCAAATCACTATACTACACTGGCTCTTCAGCGCTATTTTAGACTGCACTAATGGAAGCGCAGTTCCCAAGTCAAGGGAAGTACTATTTTCCCCTGCATTCTGCGCTGGTTCGGCCTTGTCTGGAGTCCTGCGTTCAGTTCTGGCCCCTTATTTTAAGGAGGACAGGGACAAATTGGAGCTGGTCCAGAGAAGGGCAACAGGGACGATAAGGGGGATGGAAAACCAAAGAGAGGAGGAAAGGTTGAGAGATGTGGGCATATTCATGCCCCCTTTTCCTGGTTCCTTATCTGCACAAAATGTCAAAACCAACAGCCAAGAGATCCAGGAGCCTCTTCCGCACTGCACAGCTAAACCGCTTTAATGCCACTCTAGCTGCCCAGGCTGCACTTTTTGGAATCCTGGGATTTGTAGTTTTGTGAAGTGTTCTTTATTCTCTTTTGGGGAGTACTAGTGAAGCTAAAAGGGGCTTGGGATTATTGTTGATAGTAAGTTGAACATGAGCCAGCACTGTGCCATGGTGGCGCAGTGGTTAAATGCCAGTACTGCAAGCCACAAGGTTGTGAGTTCGATCCTGCCCAGCTCCAAGGTTGACTCAGCCTTCCCTCCTTCCGCAGGTCGGTAAAATGAGTACCCAGCTTGTTGGGGGCATGTATAAGAAATGTTTTGAAATACATGCTATTTGTAAGTTGTTCGCCACCTCGATCCATATGGAGAGGTGGGATACAAATAAATAAATAAATAAAACTGTGATGCTGCAGCAAAGAAGCCCAATGCTATTTTAGCCTGCATTAATAGCAGCACAGTTTCCAAGTGAAAAGGAAAGTCATAGTCCTCCTACATAGGGCAGGGCCTCACCTCGAGTCCTGTGTTCAGTTCTCAGTGACTCATTTTAAGAAGAATACAGACAAGTTGGAGCAGGTTCAGAGAAGAGCAACAACAAGGATGATAAGAGAACAAAACCTATGAGGGGAGGCTGAAGGAGCTCAGAAGAGTGTGGGGGGCAAGATGGCCCTCTTTAAATACCCCCAGGGGCTGCCCCAGAGAGAGGGGGGCAGGCCAATTCTCCACTGCCCAAGGGGAGAGAGGAGCAGGTCTCATGGCTTGACGTCACAGGAGGGGAGATTTTGGCTGAACATTAGGAGGAACTTCTTTATAGCGAGAGAAGGTGGGCAAACGGAAGCGGGTCTCCACCTTTGCATGTCTCCAAAAAAGGCTGGGCAACCACTTGCTCCCGGATGCTGTGGTGGGAGATCCGGCACTGAGCGGGGAGGCTGGACTCTACCATCCCTGGGGGACCCTCCCGACTTCACAGTTCTTGCATTCTCTAAATAATATATCCAACACGCCCCCACGGAGGCCTAGATCCTTGGACATGATCCAAATGACGCATGGACCAAAAGTGCAGCTGATTAGCACCCAAACAAAGACACTAATTGGTCCCGCGCACTTCCTTTGTTTACACCCAAGGACGAGTTCTTAGTCTTCGTGGTTGCCCTGAGCTGCCCCCACAAGAATGGAGAGCCTGCAGGATAGGGCACGACGCCGCTGGCAGCTCCTTTTGGAAAAGAGCACCTTGGGAGCATGCAGAGGGCACTCGGCCAGCATTGCCCCAGGATGTAGCCGAGCACCAGCCAGCCAGCCAGCTTATCTGATCGGCCTCACAAAGCGCCTTTGTTTCCAGACGCTGTTTGCCAGCGGCCGCTGTTTGCCAACCCGCCCTGCTGCCAAGGCAGCCCAGGAAAGGCCAGAGCACCTCCCTTCTCCCAAAAGTCTGCCCCGCAGGCTTTTGCAAAGACAAAGAATTCTGCAAAAAAGACATTTATTTGGCTTCTCTGGGGGAGGGACAGAGTGTGGCTGAGAGGTCTGGAAACCCAGGAAGGGTGGAAGGAAGTAATTTAGCTGTTTAACCTGGAAAAGAAAATCCCACGAGGGGTAATGACAAGCCACTTCCAAAATACTGAGGGGCTGACATCAACAGGAAGGTGAAGCAAGCTTGGTTTTGCTGCTCTAGAAAGCACACAATCAGGGTGCTTTGAGTGCTGGGCTATGGGAGACTAGGACAAAACTAATAAACTTTGAGCTGGGCCAAAGCGTACTACGTGAATTTCAAGAGGGAGGAGAATAAGGTACTATATTTTGGCAGAAAAAAAAGTGAAAGGTACAGACGCGAAAAGGGTGACACCTGGCTTGATGACAGTCTCTGTGAGAGGGATACAGCAAGTTTAGTTGACCACAGCGTATACATGAGCCAAGAGTAAGATGCAGCTGCTAAAAAGGCCAATGCAGTTTCTAGCCTGCATCAACAAGAGATATCTCCCAACTCCAGGAGTCTATAAGTGCTATACCTGGACTCTGGGAGACCAGTCATGAAAACCCACTGGAGGAGCCTCAGGCAAGTCACACTTTCTCAGCCTCAGGCGAAGGCAAACCTCCTTTGAATAAGAAATCTTGCTGAGAAAATCCTGCCCAAAGCAGGAGCCCGCTTAACTTCGACAACAAAGGAAGCAAGACCCAAACCCATAGACAGTAAAGGAAAGACTTTCTAAGAGTAACAGTTGCTGCTTTTCATTGTTTTAACGTATATTTTAAATTGATGTTGGACAGTTTAATTCCACTTCAGTGCTGCTCTTCGGATTGTTTTTAAAAATATTATAAGAAGTTTTTTCCCCCTGTTTTTTGTTTTGTTTTTGGAATTCCAGCTTCTGGGGAGAAAAGCAGGATATAAATAGAGTTAATATTAACACAGCATCCCTAATCTGGAAATCCAAAACCGAAGGCTTTTGCTGCCAGCCGCGTGCTTCCGCCTTCCAGGGGGTGGTCGCGCACTTCCATTCATCCACCCCTCAGGTACGCACGTCCCTCTGCCGCCTCGCGCGACACAAGCAGCGAACGGACAAGATGCGGGGCCGGAGAGAGAAACCCGAGGGTCTGTGAAACGGAGGGGTAGCACTCGGCACGAATCCACGCCCCCCGCCGCCTCAGAAACCCACTCCTCTCTCTCTCTCTCTCTCGTTCATTTGTATTGTGAACGGGAGACGAGGCTGGAGAGAGACTCGAGGACCTGAGAGAGTGGGGATGTAAGGGACGCGGTACTTGGGAAAGAAAGGAAACATGGTGCCGTAGAGGAGACCTCCGTGGGGCTCACCGGCCTCCCGTTTCTGCCTCCCCAGAAATCTCCCATGCAGGACTATGTTTTACGTACGTGGAAATACAGGCATTCCAAAATCCGAAATACGGAACGCTTCTGGACCCAAGCATTTCGGATAAGGGATACATGCAACCCGTACTTAGAAACTTTAACAACGATCACTTACCCCGGCTCCTCGAGGAGAAGGAGCTCCATGCGGGCCGCCTGCTTGGCTGCTGACTCGGCCTTTTCTTCCTGGGAGGCCAGCCGGTGCTTCAGCCGACGGTTCAAGACCGCCCCCTGCAGGAGACAAGAAGAGGGGCAGGAAGCTGAATCCTGGAGATTGAGGAGACCCCCCAAGGGACGCCCAGTCCGGCCCCCTTCTGCCAGGCAGGAAGGCATGCCGTCCAAGCACCCCCCTGGACGGATGGGTGGCCGGACGGGTGGCCGGACGGGTGGCCGGACGGGCGGCCGTCCAGCCTCTGCTTAGAAAACCAGCCCCCAGGGGGCATCCAAGGGGGCAGCCCAGAGGCCGAGGAGGGCGCTTTCCAGGGGGGAGGCCGAGGAATCTCACCAGCTTCTGATTCTTCCCCCGCTGGAACTTTTCCACCCGTTCGCGAGGGATGGCGGCTGATCCGGCGAAGGGATCCACCTTCTGCCACGGAAAAGGAAGGAAAATTTATTTTCTCAAATACTCCCATCACCGCTGACAGGACACACGTTTTACAATAGTTTTTGTTAAGGAGTTTTGCAAAATAGAATAAAAACTACAGACATTTTAAATAATTTTTTTTAAAAAAATTAAACAGAAAGGGGGAAAAAGAAGAAGCAAGAAATATAAAATACAAAAAGGAACACAGCGAGCCCTGCATTTTCATGAGAGGTAGGGGGTTACAAAAATGGGGAAAAAATATGAATAAAAATAAAAATCACAAACGCTATTTCTTTTCTTAACCAGAGAACACCTCTCTTGGAAACTCTGGGTCCTCTATGGTCTGCTTCCACTGGAGGTGGATCGTAGAATTGCCCTGGAGGAGCTAGAGATTCCCAAAGAAAACATATTTTTCCGTGGTGGGGCAAATACAGTAAGATTTAAAATAAATAAATAAAATAAAATAACCTGGCAATAATCAACCCCGTGAGTGCCGAACTCACAAAAGTGGAGGGCCCACTGTATAGACAGAAGGAAAAGTGAGTCCCAAACTTTCTTTTCAGCATCCACACGTATATATAACATAATCATATCTATTTCCCTAAAATTTCATCATTCACTCCTTCAGATAACTAAATCATACCAATTATCAAACCCCAAAGATGGCACAATTAATTGTAGGGCCGTGCTATGATCCCTCTTGAATGAGCCACGGCTACATGCTGCAGAATTCTGGGTACGTGGCCTGGGGCGGCACTAGAGCTCTCCAACAGAGAAATCTAAGTACCCGTCTTCCCGAAATCCCAGTATTCTATCGGATAACGGAGCCACGTAAGTCAATGGGAGAACCCTGTACAATGAAGACAAGGAGAGTGTGGTGTCGTGAACTATGACCTTGGAGGCCAGGGTTCGATTCCCTGCTCGGCCATGGAAACCCACTGGGTGGCCTCGAGTGTGTCACACACTCTCAGCCCCAGAAAACCCCGTAACAGGTTCACCTTGGAGTTGTCATGAAACCAAACCGACTCTCAACAGGCATGATGGAGCTACATGCTGCAGAAATGGCTGGAGTGCTCCACTAGGGCTCTAGGAGACCTGGGTTCGAATCTCTGCTCCGCCATGGGCGCTCGCACTCTCTCAGCCTCAGAGGGAGTCCATGCTGGCAAACTTCCTTGGAATAATAAACCTTGCCGGAAAACCCCACGACAGGTTTCCCTTGAGACTTTTAAGCCAGAAATGACTTAAAGGCACGTGAGAATAACAATAACATCGCTGGACAGCACGCAAGGAAATCAATTTTCTAAAAAATGTTAAACAAATATCCAAAGACAACAAAAGGCCCGCCCGTCCCCCTTGCTTACCCCAGAGATCCTCGTCTTGCTCCCGAGGTTCCCCTTCGGCTTCCTCCTCCTCTGGGGGCTCCCATCCCGCCGGGGCTTCTCGGTCTCCAGAGTGTCAGCCGGCTCTGCCTCCCCCGGGCCCGGCTCTGCCTCCCAGTACCGGCGGACGGGCTTCTTTGAGGAAAGGGGGAAAACAGTCAGGAGGAGCGGGAAAAACAGTCTCACCCCAAAACCCCTTGACGACCCTCCCTCTCCTGGCTGCTGCTAAGGAGAGGAGATGCTGAGGCACAGTGGGCCTGAGACACCAGGCACATGGGTTCTAGAGTCCTTCATGGCCAGATGTTAGTGTCCACCTAGTGCTCGTTTGTTGCTTAATGGGCTCTGCTAGACAGCTGATGCTTTAGCCTGTCCATGTAAGGATGGGGAACAACTCGGGAGTAAAGGGACTGGAAACCACAAAGCTTGCTGAGGGAGCTGGAGAAGAGAAGGTTGAGAGGGAACACCACAGCCATGTTTAAATATTTGAAGGCACGGAGGATGGAGCCAGCCTGTTTTCTGCGGCTCCGGAGACTAGGACACGGCTCAATGGATTGTCAGTACGCGTGTCAGGTGCTAAAAGCAAGCCTTTGCTGCTGACTTTTAAATTCTTTCTCTCCCTCCCGCCACCATCAGGGCTGCTTTTGGTGAGGACACACACAGTGGGGGGTGGAGGGAAGAGGGCCTTCGGAGGGGCTGCTCCCAGAGGCTGTGAAACCCCCTCACTGGAGACCCCCCCCTCTCTGCTGTCTTTCTTTTATTCAGGCAGGCCTTTGGCTTCTGGACTCCTCCGGCAGAAGGGTCTTTTAAGAGGGCATATAAATGCTTCCATCTTTTATTCCTGTCTGTTTTCCATATTTTGAAGCAGTTCTAATTTTGTCTTTTCTTTTTTTTTTTAGAGAATTGTTCATTTAGCAGTCTTCCAAAAAGACTCTTGCCTTTTCCTGTTGCAACTTGCTTTTGCAAGTTAAAGTTAAATATATAAAATAAATTTATACACACACACACACACACTGTATAGAGTTAAACATAGAAATAATTTCTAAAGCAGTAATTGCAATTACCTTTGTTTACTACAATAAAATTTACTGAATTAAAATGCTTTCTTTTTCTGTGACCAAACACCCCTCCCTCCCTCCCTTTCCACAGCTTGAAAAAGTTACTTTTTTGGACTATCCCTTCCAAAAAATCCCCCAGTCAGCATAAATGCCCCCCCCCACATCAAACAGGAACGGTAACTTTTTAGCCAGTAACTTCCAGAATCCACACACACACACGTTAGATTGGAACAGTTACTTTTTTGGACTACAATTCCCAGAATGCCCCAGCCAGCATTACTCCAAACAGCCATTGGAAATGTGACTTTTGGAGGGCAACTGCGTGGAGGGTGTGGGGATGCTGGGACTTGTAGTCCGTGCAGGGTCTCTCCTCCAGAAAAGTAACTTTTCTCTGCTCTGAGAGCCAGCATCTCACCTTCTTCTTCTTCTTCTGCGCAGGGGCCGGTGGGGGTGACGCTGCCCGGGGGGCGACCTCCTTGGCCCCCGGGGCGACCTCCATGGCTGCCTTCCTCGCCCAGTCGCCCCCAACCCCAAGGAGACCCCGGCCCCCTCTTCCCCTCTCTCCACCCACGTGGAGCCGCGCTCAAACGCAAGGTTTCCGGGTGCCTCTCCCTTCTTGCCCAATCGCAACGCAGGGCCCGCCTCCCTCTCCGCCAATCGGGACTGGAGGAGGCAGAGGGCAAAGTGCCCGCGGGGCCGCCATGTTGGGTGAGGGCAGCCGCCATTTTCCCCTCCCAGCCCCGTCCATTTTGAAAGCGGGCGGAGAAAGGGTGGCGGCCATTTTGGGTGAGGGCATTGGTTGCCATTCCTCCTTAGCGCGGTGGGACAGAAGGAAATTAAACTCAAATTCATGTTATTTTCCTTTTTATTCCTATCCTATTTTTCCCTCCAAGGAGCTTAATAATGCAGCCCCCCCACGGCTTTTCCGTGTTCACTTTATCACCAAAACAACAACCCTGCGAGGTAGGCCAGCTGAGCAATAGTGAGTTTCACGGTTTGCCAGCTGGATTAGAAACCAGGTCTCTTTTGTCCTGGCCTGGAAAACTGACCAGCTACATGTTTAATATTTAAATTTAAGTTTAAAAATTTAAAATTAACTTTAAAAATCTAAAACTAAATGCAAAATTTAAATTTAAAAATGAGTCAATGACTGTACAGTACAATGGTTAGTGCATTAGACTACTAGACTGGGTTTTAAATCCCCATTCAGCCATGAAAACTCTTTGGGTGGCCCTTTTTCAGGCACCCTGGCCTACCTCGCTGGGCTCTTGGTGCAAAGATAAAATAGGAGCAAAGAAACCAGACTGAATTCCCTTGAAGGAAGGTAGCATTGCGGTAGTATTCCACCACTTCCAGAGGAGAATTGCTTGGAAAAGTTACTTTTTTGGCCAACAACTCCTACCCCTGCAAAAAAAAAAAGTTACTCCCCAATTCTAATCCTAGCCTACACTTCCCTTCACTTGTCATGGCTTCAGGGCCCGGCTGCCCTTACTCAGCATGGCTTCCCTGGCTTCAGGCCCCCCATGGAGGGGCGGGGCTTCTTCCAACAGGTAGTTCCTATTGGCTTCCACCTGAAGACGGATAACCACCTGCAGCCAGTGAGAGTTTTTTTCCCCCTTCTAATATTGTTACCTGAAACTTTCACTCTGAGCAATTTGGATCTATTGGTTCAATTTACTCTCAAGTAAAAGTCTAGGTTGTACCTGTTGAACACCTGCCTGCCCAACTGTTGCTGACTGTGCTCTTTATAATATTTTTGAGAATGCCTAAGGCAGTGATTTCTAATTTTTTTTTTGCAATATTTCCATTTATTATTTCTAATTTTGCAATATTTCTAATTTATTCATTTTGCAATATTGCCTAGTCGTCGTATATCTAATCCAGTCCTTGGGCTGCTGAGCGAGGACTCTGCCCCAAGCAGCATCCAATCTCAGTCTGTGTGTCCATGAATAATATATCTTCCTTATTTATGCCACTATGAAAACATTTTAACTGCCACGGTGCCATCCTAAAGAGTCTTCGGATTTGCAGTTTAGCAAGAATACATTTACAATCCTCAGCCGGAGAGCTCAAGGATCTCAGCAAACTACAAATCCCAGCACTCCATAAGATGCAGCCGTGGCGGTTAAAATGGAATAATAGTGCTGTAATTGTGTGGTGTGGAAGGGCTCGAAGTCACTGCATAGCCTCGAACGTTTCACAGGTCAAATCCAGGACACGGGTGTAGTTTTTACCTTAAGTGCCCCCAGCTGGCAGTCTGTTTACCCAACCTTGCAGAGCTAAGGAAGTTACTTTTGGAAATTATTACAGTTATAGTTACGGTGACAGTCAATATAATTTGTACCAGTTGCACATTTTACAAAATAAACCCTTCACTTTCCCATTTCTGTTACTTTATAAATAACTTCTTTAAAGAGATGGAACTGCAAAGTGGGCACCACAGACTCTCTTCCTTTTAATTCTCTCTTCTGGGACGTTTTTAAGAGTAACTGTTTACTTCCCAATTTCTTCTCAATTAGTTACTTTCACAAACACAAGGTTGTGAGTTCGATCCTGCCCGGCTGCAAGGTTGACTCAGCCTTCCATCCTTCCTCAGGTCGGTAAAATGAGTACCCAGCTTATTGGTGGCATGTATAGAAATACATGCTGTTTGTAAGTTGTTCGCCACCTCGATCCATATGGAGAGGCGGGATACAAATAAATAATAAAAAAAATCCAATTCCCACCCCATTTTTTCATCTCAGTATCCAAAAGCCAGCACCAGAACTGTGTGATCTTCCTCCTCCACCACATGAGGAGGCCAAGGTCCCATAATTTTAAACGTTAATTACAGCGTAAATGCCAGGGGAGGGTAAGGAGACATAGCCCTTGTTCAGTTACAATGTAGTTACACAGCTTTGTCAGTGAGGGAAATTATTTGTAATTTATTTGTAACTAGCTATTCCAAGGCCACATAGGCCAATTTCCTTTTTAATTTCCTGCCTTTGGGGACATTTTAAAAAGTCACTCTTTACTTCCCAATTTCCTCCCAATTAGTCAGGTTCAGACTTGGACGCACAGAACATTTTAGCAAAGGTAAGAAAACCCTGTATACGTAGAATCACCTGATGGCCAATTCAGAAATCAAATAGACGAGATAATTAGAGGCAGCAGGTGGAGAACGTGGCACAAACCAGCAACTGCTAATAATTTTTAGATTACATCTGGAAAACAACAACAAAATGGACCACAGGAAAAGCTAAATATACATTCCAATTCCCATGAAAGGAGATGCCAGGGGTCGCCCTTGCATTAATTTCCCACGCAAGCAAATTCATGTTTAAAATTCTACAAGAAAGACATCTATCCTATACGGAGTGAGAAATGCCCGGAATCCCAGCTGGGTTCAGGAAAGGAAGAGGCACTAGGGATCATACTGCAAACATACTTTGGATAATGGAGCACAACAAAGAATTTTGGCAGAAAATCAGCCTGTGCTTTACATATGTAATATATATATATATAATATTATACACACACACACACACACACACATATATAATGCAGCACAGGCTGATTTTCCGCCAAAATGTATAATTTTTACTGAAAGCTTGTCTCGAGAATAATAAAAAAAATCTCACACTTCCTTGCTTAAATCTTCCAGCTGAAATTGCTTATTTCCTTTCCATTACAGACATAATTTCCATCTTACAGAGAGAAGAACAGTTGCATTATTTCTTCTTTGATTTCTTATACATTTCAGCCTGTGCTTTACAGCTTACAGTAAAGCCTTCGATTGTGCAGATCATGAAAAACTATGGATCGCTCTTAGAAATTACATGCCACAAGTTATTATCCTGATACGTAAAAATAATGTAATAATTAAGCCCGTTTTAACCAGATTTTTCTTTGGAAGGGGGAATTTACAAATAATTTTCAGTTTACAGTACTTTAAAAGACATACGAAACAATAGTTAATTGATGGACTGTTAATTATTGTGTGCTTTAAGGGGTTGGTTTAGGTGGGTTGGTGGGTGGGGAGAATTGGCTATGTTTTTAATGTCTTTTAATGTATTTAATGTATTTCATGTTGTTCACCGCCTCGATCCATGTGGAGAGGCGGGATAGAAATAAATTGTATTATTATTATTAAGTGATTTATTCCATGTAGAGGCAGCCCTGCCTTTTTCTATCTTGCAGGTTGGAAGACAGCTTTGGGGTTTGAGCTCAGGTAAAACCCTCCAGTAGCCCCCCACCCAAATGTAGGCCACCCCCAGGAATGTGAATTTTCAAACTGGACAGTCCTTTGCCTGCACTTAGGTGTAGCACAGTCCCATTCAGGATCATCTTCCTCAATGAGGTCTAGCAGCCTTTTTCGGTGAGGATTTTCCCTAGGTGGCGGCTGCAAATCTTGTGTGACTCTCTGGGAGGAGGAGGTACAACTGGGTCGATTGTAAGCGCCTTGCGGGCAGAGCCCTGTGCAGCCCCTGATAGGCCAGGTAATAAAAGAAACTTTAAAGAAGACTTTTTTTATCCCTGTGGGTTGAGGGGGGAGCTGGGGAGAGTTTTGTGTTTGAACAGAAACCCAATGTCAAAATATTTTTGTCCTGGTCTCCTATGCTCTGCATGTGGATCAAACACTGGACCCATTTCCGCACTGGACATTTATAGTGCTATGATTCCACTTTCAACATCCTATGGAATCCTGGGGTTTGCAGTTTCGGGAGGGGCCAGCCGGCCCCTCCCGAAACTGCAAACCCCAGGATTCCATAGGATGTTGAAAGTGGAATCATAATGCTATAACAGACTGCTGCGGAAACGACCTGTGTAACAACAGAAACCCACTGGACAAGGCACACTCTCTCAGCCTCGGAGGAAGGCAAAGGCAAGCCCACCCCTGAACAAACCTTGGCAAGAAAGCCCTGTGACAGCTCACAGGTTGCCATATAGTCAGAAAGGACTCACAGGCACACAAGCACAACAGGTTAGATTACCAGTGAAAATTGGGAAAATGGGAGAGCTTTTATTAGAGCGTGGGAGACGTTTGTGGAAAAACTTACGGACAGCATCAGAGAGTCAAAAGGACAAACGAGATGAGCTCGGCATCGTTTACTGAGAAATGGTTTCTCTTTATTGAAGATGTTAACGGCAACTCACAACAAATGAGAACCCCAGCACATCACTTGGGGCCGTGGAGAGATTTACTGCAAAATAATCTGTCCGTAGATTGACTAATGAGGCTTCGGCCACCTGCCCGTTTGACACGTTTTTTTTAAATCACATCTGTGTATTTTTGATCAGTTAATTAGTTGATGAATTTTAATGTTGGTTGTTGGTGGTAGTTGATCATCGACGAATTTAAACATTGATAATTTGTACTTCTGATTAACCTTTCAAAAAACAAAAAAAGTGGAAAAGCAGTAGCCAGGTGGCTGCCCATCCAGGATGTGCTTCTGGAGTTTAATTTTCATTCCAGGACACAAAAATGGAAACACTTCAGACATTGTCTCTTTCCTGGGAAACATTACAAATGGCTGCAGGTATTTTTTTTTAATTAAAAATGATTTCTTTCATCTGGTGACTCTCTGAACCAATACAAAACGTATTTCAAAACAAATATATTTTGCACAACTTTTTGTTTAAATTATATTTTCTGCAAACCCACCCTCCCCACGCACATTTTTATTTATTTATTTACATCCCTCAGCTGAAACAATAAAAGCAAGGAGAAGTGAATGCAGGGCTTTGCAAAACTGAAAAAAAAATTGAAATACTTCACATATTTTCCCTCGTGGGAATATCAGCAGAGACATCGTTGTCTTATCACAGATGGGAAGATTTCCAAATCTGCTTTAAATACAAACACACACACATTGCATGGCATCACCAGGGTGGGGCTAGATGTCCTTCATGGATCCCCCCTCCAATTCTACAATCCTGAGCAACCCTCTTTAAAGCAAGAGCAAAGCAGCTTCGCCAAGGAAAAGCTTTCACACAATGAAGGAAATGAGGAGGTGGGAAGAAAAGTAATATCTACATCTCAACACAGGCCCACAAACGCATGAGGATTTTCCTCACTGTAGTCACAGAAAATGAAATCAAGCCCCCTCCCCGAAACCCCCCACCCACCCATGCAGCAAGGGATCAGGGCCTTCCACCGTCCAGAAGTCACTGATTGCATAGTGGGGGGAGCAGAGGTTGCCCCCCACTGGAGATCTTCCACTGGCCGTCAAACCGTTGCCCCCTTTCTGCCCCATGGGGGTGTCCCCGTCTGCCCAGTTCACTCCACTTTCTGCAGAAGGAAAGGAAAGCAAGGTGGGGGGTTGAATAAATGCTTAATTCTGTTGCAACGCCTCTCAGAGGGGCTTGCAAAGCTTAAGGTTGTTGCAACTCACAAAGCCCTTAATGTTTGCTGAACTGGCGCAGTTTCGTCCTTTCCCCCTTCTCTGTGACATCATCAGCGCCCACCCTTCATGACATCATCACTGGGGGCCATCCCTAGACCCCAGAATGCAAATAGAACCTCACTATTCCTTATTTTTTATTTGTTTGTTTAATTTGTATGCCACCTTTCGGGCAGAGTGGGACCCAAGGCAGCTTAGAAACAATTAAAATCCCCATATAAAAAAATTTAAAAGACATACAAAATTTTAAAAAACAAAATTTTAAAAAACAAAATTTTAAAAAACATAAATAAAATGCCCCAATAAAATCTTTCCTGATTATGCATTAAAAGCTTTTGCACCAATCAGATGCCTTCTTTCGGAGGGGGTGTTCCTTTGCCGCCCCCCACAGGAGAACACTACCTGTATCCCATCCATAAAAGATGGACCCCTCCCACCAGTTGACATTGGAGGGGTGCTTGGCATTTGGGGGGGCAGAGGGTGAGTGGGGAGGGGGTCCTAAGACTTTACCTTAGACTTGTTTTTCTCTCCGACTGCTGTGAAAGAAAAGGAGAGCGAGAGAAGGTCAGAAGGAGGAATCCAAACAGCAAAAGAGGGGCAGACGTGAGGGTGCAAATCCTCTGGCTTTTGTGTTGCCAACTCAAGGTGGGAGGTCTAGCTCTGTTTCCCCCTTTCTCTCTCTCATTATCCATGCAGTTGATTCTGCTTGTAGAACTTGAGGTTCTTGCAACTCACAAAGCCTCTGAGACTGGCTTGCAAAGGCTGCCACAATTCGCAAAGCCTCTAAAGAGAGGTTGCAAAGCTTACGGTCATTACAAACCACAAAGCCTCTAAGAGGGGCTTGTAAAGCTTAAGGCTGTTGCAACTCTCAAAGCCTCTAAGACGGGTTTCCAAAACTTAAGGTTGTTGCAACTCACAAAGCCTCTAAGAGGGGCTTGCAAAACTTAAGGATGTTGCAACTTGCAAAGCCGTTACGTTTGCTGAGCTGGCGCAGCTTCGTCCCTTCCCCCTTGTCTGTGACATCATCAGGGCCCACAACCCATGACATCCTCACTGGGGGCCATCCCTGGACCCCAGAAACCCCCGGGCCCCAGCTGCCCATACCTGGCTGCTCTCCATTGGGCTTCTTGGCCCACCGGAAGAAGGCTTGCAGAAATCCATAGAGGACAAACGCGATGAGGAAGCAGCAGATGGCGTCCTCCATGGAGGGGCCCGAGAAACCTTCAGAGGGGGAAGAAACAGATATTTTGAGAGGAGGCAAAGGCCATTTCCACACTAGCCCATTTCCACACTAGCCCATTTCCGCACCATTTCCACTAGTCCCTCAAAGGAGGGACCTTTGAGCGCCCCCCCTAAACTGCAAATCCCAGGATTCCACAGGAGGTTGAAAGTGGAATAATAGCACTACAACGGGATAGCACAGAAACAACCAAAGCTGCCCACATTCCCAAACCAAACCATCTCCTTCCAGTTTCTTGACTGCCATTTCCATTCTGTTTTTCCAGGGTGTGGGAAATTCTGCAAGGTCTCCATCCTCTGCTTTGAGATGAAGTAAATTATCTGTGGTCATTTGTTGTTGTTATTGTTTCTTTACTGTTTAACTGCCTTGCTTTAAAAAAAAACAACAACACCTGGGTTCTGCATTTTGATGGTTTCTGCTTTTCGAGAGCACGCTGGTGCCCAACCTATCGAATTACGGTGGGGGGGCACCCGTATGAGTGGAAAGTCTGGCTGGGATGGCAGATGAGATAAACACATTTATGCAATCAAAAGGGGAAAGGAAGAAGGAATCTAAAGGCATTTTTGAGACTACCCACTGCCTCTTTATTTATTTTTCTGGTTTGCAAAAGTTAGTTTGTTTTTCTGGAAGTTGCTAACACCGTTCTCTCTTTGGCAACACTGATATTATGGCATGTGTGAGACTGAGGTATGCATGAATTTTCCAGAACGTGCACTCTATGAAAGTTATTTGTCAGGAGGATAAAACACAGATATATACACATCCAAAGTCCTGCCCGAAACGCAAACATGTAAAAACCCTGCTGCACTGGAAGTGCAGGGGGAACACACAACGAACACACAACTCCTGAACACAATTGTAATGGTTGTGTAGAAACAGGAGTTGTGTAGAGTGCATGCTTGTGCTGCAAGCAGCCCCTGCAGAAATTCCTTCTTCTGCCCAATTCAAGCCCAAGTTCTGAGTTCAAGTTTATTCTTTGCTAACCAATCAGGTGTCTGCATGCAGCCATCAAAACAAACCAATCTTGTATTCAAACATAATTAAGATAAAACAGTTGAGTCAGTCCTAAAAACATACAAAGTAAGTCGTAGATCATATCTTATCGACACACAAGTGACAACTTTCTCTCTTTTATCAGGGTTAACTTGAGAAGTTTGATAGGACACACAATAGTCAGCTCCTGCTAGCAAAATTGTCATTTTTTTTTTTTTAAGAAAGCATCTCTAACATGAACAGGAAGGAGGTCACAGTTTTGAGTTCTTATATCTCAGTACAAAAAATCTTCCTGGGGCGAAAAAAAATGACATAAATCTTCTATCTTTCCGCAGTCATATAGGCACTGTTTATCTGAACTGGGTATGCTAAAATGTCACCCTCTAACTTTCTTTAGATGCAAAATATTAGTTAAAAGGGACTTACAGGCAAATAGCGGCTAAATAAGGGGGGCATTTTCCAGAATAAATAGTAAAGTTCTTACATAACAGAGCAGCAGTTAAATGCTGATGTTGTTCTGTCCCCTCCATTTCCGACTTATGGTGAACATATCACGTGGTCTTCGGGCGCTGAGAGCGTGTGATTTCCCCAAGGTCACCCAGCTGGTTTCCATGGCTGAACAGGGATTCGAACTCAGGTCTCCCGGGTCATAATCCAATGCTCAAACCACTCAGTGTTTTCCTGGTGATCACCATCAGCTAAACACCCTACATCTTCCACTTGGGCACCATTATAACCTTGTGCAACCCAATAGCCCACTGAGGATCCCAAGTTAGGTAAAGGGTGACCCATTTTCCACACAACTTGTAAAGGCACAAGAGCCGCTTCCAGTTTTAAAGCTGGCAACTCCACTCCATAAAGAGTTCCAACCTTCCCTGTAAGGAAAATCAGCCTCCGTCTCCCATTACGGGTGGCACAGTGATTACATGCCCGTGCTGCAGCCACAAGGACGTGAGTTCAATCCTGCCGGACTGCAGGCTGACTCAGCCTTCCTTCCATCCTTCCACAGGCAAGTAAAATGAGTAACCAGCTTGTTGGGGGCAATTGGCTAAAAACACATTGTAAGCCGCTTAGAGAGTGCTTAGTCGATAAGCGGTACAGAAATACACATGCTATTGCTATTACTGGACTTTGCAAAAGTTAGTCAGTGAAGAACCTCCAGTTTTAAGCAGTATTTTGCAAACAGCGATGCTAAATCTACAGCTTTATGGAAAACCAAGTCCTTCTCCCCACCAGCGATGCCCCCCCCCGCCACATTTGCTGTTTTCCCTGTATTGCAGCACCCACCTGCAACCCGGAGTGTCACGGACTTCCGCACACTGGCCTCCCCAAGGGCTGGGTGGGAGACGTAGCAGCTGAAGGAAGCGTCGTGGTCTTCAGGACGGACGGATGGCAGCGAAGCGTAGCTGGTGAACCTGTAGGTGCCGTCCGGGGACTGGTGGTGGCCAGACTCCCAGGTCCCCACCAGGTCCTCGCGGATCTCCCCGGGGCCTCGGCGCCTCCAGACCACGGAGGCACTCTGGGGGAAGTAGCCGGAAATCTCGCAGGACAGCTCAACGCGGGCGTTGGGGGCCACCAAGAGCGGGGTGGGGCGGAGGGTGACCTTGGGGGGCTCTGAGGGGAAGAGAGATGGAAAAAGAAGCAGGTCAGGATATAAGGAAAGAGATCTGCCCAGACAAAAAAGGGTTGTTGGAATATTTCGCAATAGCTAGTCAACTGCTTTTAGTAGCCTGGAGGTTGCAGCTTGGGGCCCCATTACTGGGGGCAGTGACTCCATCCTCGGTTCCCGGCAGCACCTCCATCGCATGTGGGGGAACTTTCAAGGTGCTGAGCCTGGCTCAGCCACCAGAACATCTAAGGCAGCTGCCAGAGGAGGGGTCTGCTGGCCCTTAAGAGCTGAGGATGAGCCATCAACCCATGGGAACAGGGCCATGGCCCGTACCAGGAGGCCTGGGGGACTAGTTGGAGCTACTAGTCACAAGGAGAGTCTACTGGAAGCCAGGGATCCCCCCCCTCTCTCATAAGCCAGTAGTGTGATGCGGCAGCTAAAAAAGCCAACATGATTCTGCATCATTAGGAACATAGTGCCTAGGTTGAGAGTAACAGTTCCTTTGTATTCTGCTTTGGTCACCTGGAACCCTGTGTCCATTTCTGGGTCCCATAATTCAAGAAGGGTACAGACAAGCTGGGATGTGTCCAGAGGAGGGTGAGCAAAATGGTAAAACCACAAAGCTCTAGGAGGACCAGCTTAGGGAGCTGGGGATGTTTAGCCTGTACAACTCTTTACCCTTAACAGTTCATAATTCTGGATTTATTTATTTTTTGCAATTTTTTGAAAAAAAAATAAAATAAAAATGCATGTACTCTTTAACAGGAGCAAAGATTCCAATAGTAAAGAAGTACTGCAAAATTGTAAGTGAAGTTTGCAGCAGTCATCAGTGTAAGGTGAACATCTGAACATCTTCCATAAAATTTGCAATTTAAGATCTGTAACTCTGGTTAAATTATTGTATAACTATGGCCATTTCCGCACTACACTGTTATAGTACTATTATTCCACTTCCAACCCCTTGTGCAATTCTAGGGTTTGTAGTTTATTGAAGCCAAAGAGCTCTCTGGCTGAAAATCCCCCAAACTTAAGTACCCGAAATTCCCCACGGCTGTTCCTCTCCCGCAGAGGGAAACATGGACGTGAGGACCCTCAGGAAGGGAGGGAAAGCTGCTCAGCCCATGTGTGGGGAGACAGGGCAGGGGTCTGGGGGGCCGGTGGGACCCCCCAACAGACTTACCTAGGACCCTCAGCTCCATGGCCTGCTGGACGTGCAAGTGGGGCAGATAGACGGTGCAGATGTAGGTCCCCTCGTGCCGCACGCCCACCTCCTGCAGCCGCAGGGAGACGTTGCCGCTCTCGGGGTCCAGGAAGAGCCGCGCCCCATCCTCAGACACCGAGATCTTCCCGGCCGCCCCGTCGTAGGCCAGGATCACCCGGCCTGCCCCGCCATGCTGGTGCCGCCACTCCACCGAGAAGGGCGAGGCCGGTCCGGAGAAGCCGCAGTCGATCACGACGTCCTCACCCAGCCGGGACCGGAGGACGGGGGTCCGCGTGAAGATGGAGAGCACCGCTGGGGACGGAAACACAACACACAAAGCGGACAAATCGTCAGGTTTGGCTGAAGTTATTAAGCGACACTAAGCGAAAACCAAAAACGCTGGAGGAGAAAGAGGGGCATGCATGAAATGATGGATAAATTGTAGGTTTTGGTTATTGAAAAAGGCCCAATTCTTAAAGACTGGAGAATTCAGACTTTCTGCAAAATACAAGAAAATGACGCAGTAAGTTTTAGTTTTGAGGATTAGAAAGACCAAGCTCCTGAAAGAAGGGGGTTTGTTGTGAATTTGGAGAGAACGTACAGTCGGCCCTCCGTATCCATGGGTTCTGCACCCACAGATTCAACCGACCACGGCTCGAAAATATTTGGCGAAAAAATTGTGAAAACCTTGATTTTGCCTCACACCAATTCCTATTTCACAAATCTTCAGGCTCTCTCTGGGACTCACTTATTTGCCATTTTATGTAAGGGACGCCATTTTATCATGCCATAATTGTCTATAACGGGACTTGAGCATCCACGGATTTTGGTATTATTTTATCTATTTATATCCCACCTTTCTCCCAACAGTGGGATTCAAGGCGAATGACGACATCAAAAGGGAACAAATTAAAACATCCGTAGTTTCCACTGGGGATCCTGGAATACCAAATACTCCAGCAAACACCAAGGCCCGACTGTATAACCAAAAAAAGGAAGAGCAAAAGTTACTTTTCTCTCTTTTTCTTTACTTATCTTCCATGTTTTTCAATCTCTATTATATTGTATTTCAGTGTTTTAAAAATCTTTTTCTCTAATCTCTGTAACTCTGTAAATCTTTGTTATTTAAGAATTTTTTTAAAATTTTTACTATTTTTGTTTTAAAAGAGAGAACAAAGGAGAGGGCAAAATGCAAAGGTAAAAAGCTCCTTAAAAGAACAATTAAAACAACACCGCACCCCCATAAGGTTCTTTAAAAACTGTTTCTTTAATAAAGTTGTTTCTTTCAAAAAGTTTTATATTTATGTTTTTTTTCATGAATGTTTTTTTCAACTTCTTAACCAGTGCCGATTTTAATAATTTGTTACCTGCTTTGAGTCCAATTTGGGAGAAAGATGGGATAGACATTCTATAAACAAATGTATTGAGGGGGAAAGGGAAATGAATTAAAGTAAATTCAAAGCCCTGAGCCTCTCTTCAGGAAAATCAGCCCTTGGGATATTAAAGTTCACACTAAAACCCGGAAAGGTTTCAGAAAGAACTTTTTTCACTACATCTGCTGGCCAACCCCACTCCTTCTGCCCACCCTCAACTTTAGTCTGCCCGAGTCCCTGAGTGATGGGATGCCGCTGCCCCTCCCCTGGGGTACCTACCAGTCGCTGTGGTGACCACGCCACTCCTCACGGCCGCCGCCTCGTGGCGTTTTCCAGGTGGCGAAAAGAGCGAGGGGTCGTCTTCGTGGAGGATGGTGCTGACCCCGAAGCCGACCACCGGGCTCTGGACGGTGGCGATGAACCACTTGCCCCCCTCCAGGGAACGGGGGCAGCCCTCCCGCCCCACCAGGCCGGCCGCCCAGGCCACATGCGCCTCCTGCGGGGTGTAGGGGTTGACCTCGCAGGAGATGGCACCCTCCGCCTCCTCCTCGGAATCGGGGCCGCCCTCCAGCCAGAGGGGTCGCGAGCTGCCGCCGCTGCCGCCCCACATCGTCCCTGAGGGGTCTGCAGGAAGAGAAGGAGAAAGTTAGGTCAGGAGGGCCCCAATCCTCACCCCCAGCCCCATTCTGGGGGACCTTCCTGGGGAAAAGGCAAGGACGTGGCCCCCCGGAGACTGCAAGGCACAGCATCGCTAGGGGTCCCGGGCATCCCTTATCGTAAGGCAGGCTGGTGTGTGAGTTCAAGTTGTTTCTGACTTAGGGCGCTCTATCACAGGGGTTTTCTGGGGCTGAGAGAGCGTGACATGTTCCAGGTCTCCCAGGGGGGCAATCCAAGCAGACTCGAACCCTGGTCCCTGACTTCAATTTAAAAGCCTCCCTCCTGCTGCAAAAGAGACCTTTAAAAACAGGCTGGAGCTCAGCGAGGCCAGCAGTTTTTTTTCTTAGACTACAGCTCCCATCCTCCACCCACCCATCACTTGATGATGGCCTTGGGGCTGATGGGACTTGCAGTGCAACCACAAGAGTGGCAGATTCAACCCCACCCTGGCCTCAACTGACTGGGATGGGGGCGTAGTGAATTTTACAATTTCATTACTAGAAACTGGGTCTGACTCCAGCTACCGAAGGCACTGAATGGGCAAGCTTACACTTTCGTAAATCCCCGATACCGAATGGGTCTCCTCTAATGTGGACGAGCAACCGGACGTTGGCCAGGAAGGTTAAAGGAACAACATCCGGAGGCCAAAGCACAGCCAAGTGGTAACTGCAGCATTCACCACCAACTGGGGCTGATGGGACTTACAGTCCAGCTAGATCTGGAGGGAGGGAGTTCTCTGTATGATGGTTTTTTTGAAGCATTTAAACTGAAACTTAAAACTTCCTCAAAATATGCCTCCTGCACTAATTCAAAGCCAGAATGCTGGCTGGGGGATTTTGGGAGTTGCAGTCCAAAAAAAGAAAGAACCTATTTCTCAGCGTCCAAATCGGCCTGCATCCGACCCATCCCACCTACCCAGAATCTGGAAAGCCAGCCCAGCCTCCACCTCCGGGGGCAGTTCGGACTCCAGGTTGGCCTCGCTGACTCTCTTCCCCGGCGGGGGCAAGATGAGGAGGGCTGGGCGCTGCTTGAGGTCGCTGGGCATCACGGACCCTCCCCGGGCTGCCTCCTCCACGAACCAGCAGGGCAGCTTGGCCGGAGGAGGAGACATGGACGAGGAGGGGCAGCGGTGGTGAACACCATCACGGCCCCTGGGAAAGAGAGGATGGGGGTTCAGAGCGAAATAGAGAGGAGGGGGTCTCAGCACTGCCCCCCCATGATCAGCACATGATCAGCAGCGCCGCCCCCCCCCGTGATCAGGCCTGGGACAGCGCTCACAAAGTCATCCATTAATCAATAATGGTTAAGCTATCATTACTATGGCCATTTCTGCACTAGCCTGTTATAGTGCGATGATTCCACTTTCAACATCCTCTGGAATCCTGGGGTTTGCAGCTTCGGGAGGGGCCGGCTGGAAAGTGGAATCATCCTGCTATAACAGGCTAGTGCGGAAATGGCCTACCAGATTAGTTAGTAATCATGCATGAAAAAGAATTTGTTCATTTCAAAGAATTATAATTGATAATAACAATAGCCACCTATCCAATCATTTTAATAATAGGAAGTAGCATTTGAGCATTCCCAATCCAAAAATCCAAAATGTTCCAAAATCCAAAACTTTTGGAGACGGTCCACATAGGTGGTTGAGACAGTGGTACCTTTGATTTCTGACAGTTCAGTGTACACAAACTTTGTTTTCTGGGGCTGAGAGTGTGTGACACATCCCAGGTCACCCAATAGGTTTCTACAGTTGAGCTGGAAATCGAACCCAGGTCTCTAGGGTCGGAGTCTAAAGCTCAAAACACTAGGCCACAACTACAATGTATAATATATAGTATATATAACACAAATAACCACGGCTAAAAGATTGAAATGGGAGAATGAATAATTCCAACAAAAAGAAGACCGGCTGCTAAAACTGAACGATTTTGCTGAAGTGGACAAATTATCTACTTTGCTCAGAGAAAGCAAAAATTATTGGTGACATTTTTTTGAAAGGCCGGGACCCCCAATTAACTAATATGATATTCATTGGACTTGAAAATGAATAGGTTTTGAACTGCTGGAAGAAGTATATAAAATATCAACTCATCTGCAGAAAAAATAAAATACCCTTTGGTTCCAGGACTGTTCATGGACACCAAAATTTGTGGATGCTCAAGTCCCATTGTGTACAACGGGGTAGTAAAATAGCACCCTTTGTATAAAATGGCAAAATCAAAACTGGCTTTATTGGAATTTTTTTAGCATTTTTTTATTTTTATATATTTTTATATTTTATTATTTTTAATTTATTAAATTACTATTTATTTTATATATATATATATATATATATATGTATGTATATGTATATGTATATGTATATATATCTTCGTATTTTCAAGTTACGGTTGGTTGAACCCATGAATACGGAAGACTGACTGCATTAAGACTTATAACCACTGTAAAGAAAGTTGGAAGTCATTGTAATATTTTTTGTTTTCATCTCTAACTCTGCCTTTGTAATGCAGGTGGAAAGTTTTAATAAAAACATTTAAAAGGTTAAGTAATTTAAAATAACAGAATAACGCTAAAAAGTGAGTATTACTTATTATAATTGTTTTCTCATTAAGTAGGTAAATTCCCTTTTGGGTACATAGATAAGGCTGTAATTATTGTCAAGAGTTAACTTTTTAAAAAATAAACTTTAATAGTGTAGTTTACAAAAAAAAGGAACAAAAACCCAAAAAACACATTAAATACATATATCATCTGCTCAAACAATGAAGTATTACTCTTAATAAAGATTAGAAAATACTAGTAAATAAGAAACACGAATAGCAAAGTAGAAAGAGAAAAGAAAATCCCCTATATATACACAATCCCCACACAAAGTATACAGAACAACGTATACAAAGGATACAATTAACAAGAGAACAAAAATTAACTTTGGTTTTAATTAAGGATTTAATTATTAAGTGTAACTGTTTCATAGGGGCTACCTACAAGAGTGGGAATGAACTTTTTAATTATTTCTAGCGTTTTATAGTTGGTTGTAGCTTTAGATACTTGTAGCTTTGTTGTGTAACAGCTGGTCTTTTATATGTATTGTTTTATTTTGTACTTTTTATACGTTTCGTATTTTTTTATGCGTGTTATATATTTTGTAATTTTTGCATTTTTATATGTATTATATTATTTTGTAGTTTTAATTTTGTGGATTGTCCTACATTGTTGTTATGTGTGTTTAATAAAAACTAAAAACCATATTTACAATAAGAAGGCCCTTTCCAGACGATCTTGGAGCTCTCAGGGGCTCATAAAGGGAGAGTCACAAAGGGAGAATTTTTTTGATCTTTGCCTCCCTCCGAGGCTGAGAGAGTGTGACCTGCCCAGGGTCACAACCAGGGTGGTTTTAAAGGCTATGAGGTCCCTTGGGGAGAAAAAGGGGGGGGAACATGACCTTGTGATGGGTGGACTTCGAGGAATAATAAACAGAGTATTGAAATAAAATATCTTTTTCTTTTCCTGTTTTCAAACTTCTTATCTCTTCTATATTTTGTTATTTCTTGTATTCCCTTTTTTTTCTGCTTTGTTTCTCTTCTTTCCTTTTTTGTTTTTCGTAAGTCTGCAAAGTTTTAATGTATCTTTGCAACTTTTAAATGAAAGAAAGTTTTAATGTATCTTTGCAACTTTTAAATAAAAGAAAGGCAGGCAGGCAGGCATCCCGCAGCAAAAAGGAATTGTGCCTGGAAACGGGTCTGGGCCCTCGCCCTTGGGGGGAAAGGCAAGCGAAAGCGAAAGCGGGGTTGTTTCCCCCCGCAAATTCCATTTCCCCCGGGGGGATTTCCACCCTGCTACTCGCGAGGAGACCCCGGAGTCCCCCTTCCCTCCCTCCCTCCCTCCCACAGCCACGCGTTTTCCCGCGGAGGGGGCGTGAGAGGGGCAGGGAGCTGCACCTGCTGGATGTCTGCCTGCCTGCCTGCCTCTCTCTCCTCCTCCCCCTCCCCTCCTCCTCCCCCCAAGGGTCCCTCCGTTCTCTCCCCTCCCTCGCCGCCGCCGCCCCCTTGGCGCCCCTCTGCTCCTGGTTCCCACGTGCGGGTCCCCGCGAGGCCCCGATCCCCGCCCCCCACGCCCACTCACCCAGCAGGAGGGCGAGGAGGGGTCCCCGGGGGTCGGCAGCACCCATGGCGTCGGTGGGTCGGGGTCCCGCGGCGATGAGTCGGTGGTCTTTTGGAAACCTGTCTCCTTCCCCCTTTTCTTCCGCTCGCCTTCCTCCGTCCGCACCGCCTCTCCTACTTTCGCTTTCGCCTTCTTAGAAACGGGCGGGGCGGGGAGGGCGGAGGGCAGCCTGGGCGCGGGGGGGGAGAGGAGGAGAGGAGGGCCGGGCCTCTGGGCATGTGCAGAGCGCGGCCCGCCTTCCTCTCTCCCACCGCGCTACAGCCCCCGCGCTTGGGTAGGGCTGCCCGTGCGTAAAGGAGCAAGGGAGGGAATTGGGGGAGTTGTGCTCTAAAAAAGGAACTTTTCCACCGGCACACACACACCGCGGGGACAGTTGGGGGCGTCCAATCCCGGCCCGACGGTGGGGGGCGCTGCTGTGACTGTATTTAGTATTAAAACGCTGCGCTTCTGTCCTGCTCAGAGCAGCCAAAAGGCGCAAAAAGAGAGCAAGCTTCCGGAGCTCGCAGGGCTCTTCTTCCAGGTTTAGCACCCGCATTGGTGCGCCTTTCTTGAGGTGTTAAACCAGAGTGTCAAGCAACCAGAAACCGGCCACCGTGGGCGCCAGTGGAGCGCCTTCTTAAGGGGTCCCCGCCGCGCTGCGCTCTGCAAAGCGCGTCTGGAACTCCAAGGAAATTGCCCTCGTTTGTAAGAAGTGGAAAGGAAAAAACACTTCCTTTCCTCGCCTCCAGCTTCCCTCCTTCAGCCGTCTCCAACTCAGCTTGAAGACCCCCAGAAAGAGGCAGTTTGGGGAGTTTCAGTGGTCGCATTTTTCCTATTAAAATGACTTTTAACTTCTATGCCTGAATAAGAAGAAGAATCATAGAATCAAGAATCATAGCAATGTAGTGTTGGAAGAGACCCCAGCGGCCACCCAGTCCAACCCCCTGCCATGCAGGAACACCCTCAAAGCACTCCCTTGGACAGATGGCTATCCAGCCTCTGCTTAAAAACCTCCAAGGAAGGAGACTCCACTACACTCCGTGGAGGCAGCAGATTCCACTGCCGGACAGCCGTGACCGTCAGGAAGTTCTTCCTGAGGTTCAGGTGGAATCTCCTTTCCTGCAGCTTGAATCCATGGCTCCTTGTCCTGGTCTCCGGAGCAGCATGGAGCTGGAAGAGACCCCAGGGACCACCGAGTCCAACCTCCTGCTATGAAAACGAGGCCTTTTGACCTGTCAAAGCTTCCATAAGGTAGTTTGCCCTTTTAGGCTGAATTATTACCACAGTGTGATTTCTTCTTAATTTTGCTATATTTTGCTGCCTGGAAGCCCTGTGAGGAATGGCTGAGGGAGTTAGGGGTGTTCGGCCTGGAGGGAGGAAGGTTAAGAAGGGACATGACATCCCTGTTTAAATATAGGAAGAGATTTTGTATAGACGATGGAGCAAGCTTGTTTTCTGCTGCTCCAGAGACTAGGACATGGAACAATGGCTTCAAACTACAGGGAAAGAGATTCCACCTAATCCTTAGGAAAAACTTCCCGGCGGTAAGAGCTGGAAATGACTTGAAGACTCAGAATAACACCAGCATTGTGTATTAGAGCGTGGGAGCCACTGTGGTTTGAATCTTGGACTCTGGAGACCCGGATTCAAACCTCTGCTCAGCCATGGAAAGCCACTGGGTGGCCTTAAGCAAGCCACACTTTCTCAGCTGCAGATGGAGGCAAAGGTAAACCCACCTCTGAACAAATCTTGCCAAGATAACCTTGTGCGAGATCCCCCTTTGGGGTTGCCATACATCAGAAACAACTCGAAAATGCAGAACGACAACAATGATGACAACAAATATTTGGCTTTGTGCCTGAGACAGCTAGCCCTGGATTCTCCCTGCCTGGTGCTTGGGGAGGACTTGCTCCTCGCTTTTCCAGGCCAAAGAGCAAGGGCTGGTAATATTTCCGTGGAGCTGGTACGCAGTTGAGAAACTCGTGGGAAGGAATTAGTGGAAAAGTTCCCTCCAGAGCTCCTAGTCCAAAATTGGAATCCTGAATTCTTTGTGTCTGGGGAGGGGACGGTTGTCAGAGCCAAGAGCCAAGACCTACAAATTCATAATTTTTCAACAACAGGACAAAACCCAAAAGGGAAATATTTTTTAAAGTTGTCTTTGCAGCCTGAGATCAGAGGTGGCAAATGCACACGGAGGATGCGTTCTCCTGCTCCCTCCTTTAAGACTCAGCAGTGTTGTGGGTTTTCCTGCCCAAACAAAAATTAAGCAGCCATTTTTTTAAAAAAAATTATCCATGTGCTTCTTTATTCAGTGCCAGCCCTGTGCATGGAACTAAAAGAGTTACGGAAGTCTCTGTCCGCAAGGAGCTTCCACTCTAAGAGGGGAGGAAACAATGAGCAAGATGCAGGTCCAGACAGAAAAGAGAGACTTCTTACAACATGAATGTGGTAGGGAAAGTAGGATTCAGAGGAAGATGAGCCACACACACACACACACCAAAAAAACTGTAACCCCTTTTTGTACCTGCTGAGACTTTGTGCCAAGGCAGACAGAAACTCAGCTGGTAAAGCAGCCAGGTGCCTGCTTTTGCAAATTCCATGTCAGGTTGGCTGCGCTCTCCCTGCAAAGTTTATAGCCCTAAATTAGTCCTTAGATGCGTTGCTGAGCAGGGACAAAAGATGGATGAGAAATGAAACCTGGGATTTTCTGGGCAACGGCACAGCTGCAAGGTCACCCCATTGGCAGGTTGAGTGAGAACGTGGGGCGGCGAGCTCGGGGGAAAGGGTTTGTTACTGGGGCCCAGGCCTACCTGGGGATAGCACTTGATATCGCTTTTGATATCAAAACCCATTCGGCCTTCCTCTGCCACCCCGCTCCACGTGTTTGCAGGGCCTCCGGACAAGCACATAAACAGGCGCGGCTGGTAATTGCTGAACGTTCCATTCCCCACCTAGGCAGGCAGAACAGAGCCAGTCCGTTGCTTCAGGGACCTTTCATGCAGACACCCATTGCTTAAGCGCGACTCTAAACAAAGACGCCTGGCCTCGAGCCGATAGTCTTACAAAGCCAAGCTAAGCACCTTGTATTTGCATACTGGCTACACTATTGTTGATTTCACGCTAAGCCAATCATGTTAAACTTGACCTTTTCCAAAGCTTTGTCCCGCTCCAAACTTGCATTGTTCTCACTGAGTGAGGTATGGCCTGCAGTCACAATTCACCCTATATAAGCCCTTGATTCTAAGACCTTCCTCGGACCGCTCGGATCATTCCTGAGTTCCATCCAGCCTTGCTGCCGCTATGTCTGGCGAGCTGTCCCCTCAGTCCTACGTACTGAGACTCCATATCCACGAACTCAATCTTCAGACTCCTTCAAGACTATGACAAAGGTGTCGTATCACCCATTTCCCCCGAAAATCCCTATTTCTAACTCTCTAGTTAACTGTGTGATTGTGGTGTCTTTTCTGTTTGTTTGTCTTTCAATAAAACATCATTTTTGCTATTTTAAACTGTCTGACTGCTTGGCTCACCTGACCCCATAGACACTGGGTTGCAAGATCCCTGCTAAGTTACCCTGCTTCTCGCTAGCTTTAGTGAGTGCTCCAGCTAAGTCTCCCCAGAATTGTGTTTGTGGTTTGGTTATTTGGGCGCCCCTCCCGGGACCCCCAGAGAACAGGGTAACAGGTTGCTTTAAGGTACCAGCAAAGGGGATATCAGCGCGTGCTAATTTTGAAAATCAATGGCTTGTATAACACTGCAAATCCCATGGTTCTTTACTCTTGGAAATGACCAAGGCGTGCAGTTCTTTCACAATATCCTTTCTTATGTAAATGGAACATGTAATGGGATGTAAGATTGATCTGTCATCCTAGATATGTTCGTCTTTGGGAGAAGAAAGATTATTTTTCTGTTTTGGTTTTGGAAAACATGAAATGGTGGAGGGGAAGAGGAGAATTGCTGGGTATTATTATCTTGAGAGTCTTGAAACAATTTGAGTGTCATCTGCTGAGCCAGCATGGCTAGCAGTTTGAGCAATGGGCTACGGCCTGAATTCGATTCCCCACTTGGCCATGGAAACCCACCTTGGGCCCATCACGCACTCTCAGCCCCAGAAAACCCTCCATAAGTCAGAAACAACTCAAACACACACGGCATTGCCAAGAATGGAAGTCACCCATTTTCTTTTCTTCCTCTTTATTCTTTAATTTCTAACTCAGGCTTTACACTTTTCCCCCTTATTTTCATGTATTTGTAGAATTTTAGTGTTTTTGAAAATTGTCAAGAAAGATATTACCAAAAATAAATATATATAAAATGGATCATTCTCCAAGGATGGGGCCGCACCCGAATTCTCCCTCTGCCAGTCGCCACACCTCGTTACGCCGGTCAAATAATTCAAAGGGGCTGCAGTTGGGGGAGAGGAATGGGGAGGGGGAGACAGAGAGAGAAAAAGCGGGGGGAGTCAGCAGGACACAAACACAGAGAGCTAGCGTGGCATGACCCTGGAGACCCAGCTTCCATTCTTCACTCAGCCATGGAAACCCACTGGGTGACTTTGGGCATGTCACACTCTCTCAGCCTCAGAAAACCCCAGGATAGCTTTGCCAGAGCTGACTTGAAGGCACAAAATAGCAAAACACATGGACCCAACAAACACACACTCTTAATTAGGGCAACCATATCGTGTGGTCTTCTGGGGCTGAGAGCGTTTGACATATCCAAGATTGCTCAGTGGGTTTCTGTGGCTAAGCATGGGATTGAAGGTCTCCGAGGTCATAGTTCACCATTCAAACCACTAGGCCTCATTGCCCTACAACCACCCAAAAGCAAAGTGCCAAAACAGATATTTCTTGGATGGCATTGGGCAGACAAACATCCACGGTTGGTTTTCTTCTGATTTTATCTTTGGGGACCTTGGGGGGGGGTAGCTTTTGGGAAGAGTTGTAGAGAGCTGTTGGAAGAGTCCCTCCCTCACCTTCCAAACTCTCCCCATCCCCAAATCCTCAACTCTGTCTCCCCCCCCCCCCAGCCACCATCCTGGAAACATCCAGGGCCAATAAAATGGGCTTATCCACACAGCATTTGGAGAGGTGTCGGCCGAGCTCCAAAGGCCCCTGGGGGGCACAAGAAACACTTGGAGAGCCAGGCGTCCCCCGTCCCAAGAGGAGACCCTCCCACTCCTCTCACCTGTTGAAGCCGGCCGTGTAATGGATCCCCGGGTGGGTGGTCCGTCTGTCCAAACCCAGGCTCTCGTCCAACTTCTGCAGCTTCACCTGGCGCTTCTCATTGTTCATCCAGCCCCCAAAGAAGAGGACATAGGCATGGAGCTCAGGGAAGGTTTCGAAGAAGACCTGGGTGGGGAGAGAGAGAAGGGGGTCTTGTGTGCTGTGTCGTCCTCCGGGAGAGAGGCTAGGAACCGGGATGGTCGTGGTGGAAGGAATGGCAAGGGGATTCAGGAATATGACCTCCCCTTTGGAGAGGTGGGATGGGAAATCCCACCACCATAAGCAAAAAGGTTCCTTGTGGGGAGGGTTTCTCCAGAGCGAAAGAGACAACAAGGATCGGTCGGTCTTAGCCCAGAAAGGAGAAATCTAGCCGCAGCTGCAGCTCTGAGTCAGTTTGCTGCAACCGCAATGAGCACAGAAGAAGGAATTGGGACATTTTAAAAGCAGCTGGGGGAGCAGGAAGGCATGGGGTTAATTAAAACCATCCCTGCCAAATTGAGACAGTTGGAGGAGATGTTGTTGTGAATCTGGCAATTCCCATTGGAAGGATTTCAACAGAATTCAATGAATAATTGGACTGTTTGAGATGTTTTAATATTTAGATATCGTGTTGCATATTATAGAGAGTGTGATGGTTTGAGCATTGGACTGCAACCCAGAAAACCTGAGTCTGAACCCTTGCTCAGTCCTGGAAACCCACTAGGTGATCTTGGGCAAGTCACACTCTCTCAGCCCCAGAGGAAGATGAAAAGCAAAAACCTCTCTGAACAAATCTTGCCAGGAAATCCCTGTGACAGGTTTCCATTTTAGAGGTTGTTGTGTCCCTTCTCTAAGTCGTTTCGGATTTAAGGTGACCTGAAGGCAACCCTATCACGGGGTTTTCTGAGGCTGAGAGTGTGTGACACGCACAAGGTCAGCCAGTGGGTTTCCACGGCTGAGCAAAGAGGAATTGAACTTGCGTCTCCAGGGTCACAGCAGTCCCCCCAGGAAGTTCCACCCAGAAAACAAGGTTTTAACCCCCTCCCCAGAATGTAATGGATCAGTTTTTCTATATTTGGGGGACATTGGCTTGCTTGAAAAGAGGGCCCCCTTCCTGGGTGGGGGTCCCCTGTGGGAGAGAGGGGTTCTGGATCAGAGAGTAGGGAGAATCCCCGAATCTTATTAAAGAAAGCAACTTTTCCAAAGTCTGGGGAGTGGGGAATCAACAGCAATTCCCCCAAATTTGGGCAAAGTTGCCTCTTTGCACTGCAGTTTCCATCATCCCCCAATTTCACGCTGGGCATTGCTGACTGTTGTGATGTTAAAAAAAGTAACTTCTGCAAGTTACACACTCACCGTCTCGTCGGTGGGCTTGGGGGTCTCCTCCCGGAAGGCCTCGGGCACCATAAAGAAGATCTCAAACTCCTCCTTGCCGCCATCTTGGTTCTCCGTGACCCGGGTCAAGACGGGGGCGGTCATGGGAATTTTGGCCTCTTGCGGGAGAGGGGGAGAGGCAGAAAGAGTCAGGGGGCCCAGCACATGCCTGGAGCAAGCAGCCCCATCATCCTCCACCCACTATGTGACCTTGTTGCTGGCTGAGGGATGATGGGAGGTGCAATCCACACCTCACCTTTGCTCTTGCGGTGGTGGTGGGGTAGGTTATGCAATTTCCCCTTGCTGGGCAGCTTAGTGGGGAGACAAAGAATCCCACAGAGAGTGGAAGGGGTGCAAGAGGTCACCCATCCCACCCCCAAACTGAGTTTCAGGGTGATGGGTTTGGCTGTGCTGATGGAAACAGGAGGGGTGCCTCCTTTCTCCCTCCTCTTCCAGCCAAATCCAGGAGGCTTTTGGACAAGAGAGCCCATGTACCACAGCTGTGGGTAGGGTAGGGGTAGAAGAGTGGTGTTCTGGGACTACACCTCACACATTCCAGAGCCAGCATGGCCTTTGTATTTATACTCTGGCCTGTCACACAAAAGGGATTTGAGGGGAATGCTGCAGAGCCTCTGAGTCTGGTGGCAGTCTATCAGGAATTGGGCACTCTGCCCATGCCCTGGAGTCCCCTTGCTCCCCCCTCTTCTCCTTACTCTGCTCGTTCTGGCCTTGGATGTAACGGAAGAGCCTCCAGAAGCCCGTGAAGAGAGCGGGGAAGTACTCCGACTTGTTCACTCGCGTCCCCACCCAGGAAGATGAGGGATAGAGCCGGGCCTGCGGAGGGAGGGGAGGAAAGGAGGAGGAACAGCGATGGGTGGGCTGCTCCCCATTCACTCTCAGGAGGAGGGGAGGGGCTTCAAAGTGAACCCCCAAAAAATGAATTAAAGGCTCACCTCGTACCCCGACCCATGGCAGACAACAGTGTAGTTGAGACACTCAAAGCCTTCCTTGCAAGGGGGTGGTTCCTCCCTGAAAGTGGGGAGGGGAGAAAATGGGGGGGGAATGACAATATTGCAGGGGGTAATTAAGCCAGGAAAAGAAACTTTTGTAACCGCAACTTCCATAATTCCCCAGCCAGCAGTGCTGTTTGGGGGACTATGGGAGTTGTAGTTACAAAAGATGGCTTTCCCACCTCAAAGGGTCTCAAAGTGACAGCTGAGCTTGTGTTGGGGGGGGTCTCTTCCTCTACTCACACCCTTTTGGGGGACCCTTCTCCTGCCTCCATTTTGTAATCCAGTTCCCCAGCCATCCCGTCTCACCTCGCAGGGCTGTTGTGTACCACCAAGGAAGGGGCTTTGAAACAGCATCCCCCTGCCCCCAGTCTAAAGGAGGGGGTCTCTCTTACTACCCTCCCAAGAAAGGACTCCCCAGTATAGAGGTTGTGTCAAGTGTTGGCCACTCAAAGGCAAACCCCACCCCAGGATAAGTAGCCCCCCACACCGCCATTAGAGGTGGGCTGGGCTCCTTTCTGCCTCCCCCTCTCTGGGCAGATGGTCATATTGGCGCTTCCTCGGGGCAGAGACCCAGCAGATTGTCAAAAAGTCCCTAAGGCTGTAGTGATGTAGGGGGAAGGATAGCGAAGACCCTCAGAAGACCCCTCCCAGATAGCACAGGTAAGGGGAGGGGGCTGGGATTCAGAACCAGCAATTTGGGGAGGGGGGAAAGGAGACCCTCAACAAGGCCAATAATCACCAAATATCCACCACCCTCCCTAATTGAACCTCCATATTCACCAACAGTCTATCTCAAGACAGTTAGTTCTTTTTGGGGAGGGGCATGAAGGTCATTAAATACAGCTAGTGTGTGTGGGGGGGTGGCTGAGCATCTAGATGGAGACCCCTTCCCTTCATTTCAGAGAATATGGGGGAGTAAGGAAGTTCCTCTTGAAGCAGGGCCTGAAACTCCTCCTGGCCTTGGTGGGACTTCTGGAAGCCACGGTCTAAAAAAAAGTAACTTTTCCAAGGCATCAGCCCCCTTATGGCCTGGGGGGGTTGTTTTTAAGAACCCCTGACTGGATGAGGCAATTTCTTGCCCCAATGGGAAATTCAGAGCTCGACAGATGTGTGGGTAAATTTTGGGGTACCAAGAATTTCCACACACACCCCAGAAAATCCACAAGGCACTCCTCCCCATCACTCACCTCTTGGTGGACTCTCCCGGGCCCCCCAAGGCCAGCAGCAGAAGAAGCATCAATGGGACGGAGGAAGAAGAAAAGGGGTCCAGCTTCAGCATTTTTGGGGTGTGGGGTGCCTTTTTTGTGCAAAAGGGGTTGAGAAGAAGCTGTGAAAGGGGGAGAAAGTCCTTTGGGTTAGAAGTAAAGACCCCCCCCCCAATATGTAACCCCACTGGAAGAACCCACACACATTCCTTCCACATACCTTCCAAAAAGAGAATTGGGGTGCAAGGATGATTTGAGGGTGCTGCTCTCTCTCTCTGCTGCCGCTGCTGCTGCTGCTGCTGCTGTTCTTCCTGTTTGTCCTCCTCCTTTTCAAGGCATTTCCACGCCCCCCTCCCACAAATAGACACAAACGGGCAGGGGGCCAGGAACACCCGGTTGTGTAACGAGCCATTTTATAACTCCCCAAAACACACCCCCTTCCTCCCTCCCTCCCTTCCTGCTGGGGACACTTCCTCGGAAGTGGGGGGGGGGTTGGATTGGGGGGGCAAGAAACCCTGAGAAAGAGAAAGGCAGCTCCAGAAACAGATCAATAAATATTTATAGAGAGTTCTTTTTCATATCTCCTTTTGCAAAAAACCCAAAAAGGCCCCAAACCAAAAAAATTGTAAAGTTTACCAAAACGAAAACAAAAAAATGGGGAGGGGGATATTTTCTAAACTACACAGAGAGATCCAGACAGAGGGAGGTGGTGCTGAATTGGGGGGTGGGTGGGCTTTACAGATTAGCTCTATTTTTTTTTCAGGGTGGGGAGGAGGGATCCCCCCAAGGCCACAAACAGCCCCCCACCACAATCCAGGGGCTTGAATCCAAGTCTTTCCCCAGATGCACTGAAATGGGGAGGGGGCTGCTATTCTGCCCCCACTTGGGGATGCAGAAAAAACAGCACCGGTTTGGAATGTGGGGGAGGAGATGGTTTTTGAGGGGTTCCCTGTGCCCCATTTATTTGCCATGGAAATTGAGTCAGCCCCAGAAAACCCCAGAAACAGAAATAGTGGAAATGGGGTGGGGGGGTGCAAAAGGGAAGCGGCCATCTTGGGGGGCAATTTTCTCTCTTTTATGACTGTCCAAAGATGCCACACACACCCCAGGTGAAAATTAAAAATGACTAGTAAAAGTGAATTGTTTTAATAAATAATTAAAAGTGAATACTAGTTAAATACTAGAGGGGAAGAGGAGAATCGCTGGATATTATTATCTTTGAAAGTCTTGAAACAGTTTCAGTTTGGTACACGGAGCCAGTGTGGCAGAAAGTGGTTTGGGGATTGGATTACAGACCCCGAAGACCCGGGTTCAATTCTCCACTTGGCCACAGAAACCCACTGCGTGACCTTGGGTGGGTCACACACTCTCAGCCCCAGAAAACGAGTCACCATCAATCAGAAACAACTTGAAGACACACAACATTGACAACACGCTGTTTAGATGAAGAACGAAAGTCACCCCTTTTCTTTTCTTTATCCTTTAATTTCTAACTCAGGCTTCATGCATTTCCCCCTTAGTTTCACATATTTGTAGAATTTTAGCATTTTGTAAAAATTGTCAAGAAAGATGTCACCAAAAATAAAGATATAGATGATTAATCATTCCGCAAGGATGGGGGCACACCCGAGTTCTCCCTCCGCAAGTCGCCACACCTCGTTGTGCCGGTTGAATAAGTCAAAGGGGCTGGGGGTTTGAGGGGGGTCAAAATGGGGGGCGGAGAGAGAGAGAAAAAGAGGGGAGTCAGCAGGGGTTGCAAGAAAAGGACCTGTAATTCACACACACACACACACACACACACACACACAGACAGCTAGTGACTTGAATATCAGGCTACAAACTTGGAGACCCAGGTTCAATTCCTGGCTCGGCCATGGAAACCCACTGGGCAATCTTGGGTGTGTCACACTCTCTCAGCCGCAGAAAACCCCGGGACAGTTGACTTGAAGGTGCAAAAGAACAACGCACACATACACACCAAGTGAAGAGGAAATCATAGGATCTATTCCTGGGTTCTACAGTTCTCACATCCACTCACTGGCCTTCGTTGGGGACCCAAATGCTGCTGTGCCCCCTGCAATCCAGGGACTGTCTGTCCGCCTCCCCCGCCATGCCTGCTTGGCCAGCTTGGGGACATTTCTGGGCCAGTTTCTCCCACCACACACTGTTGTGTGCCATCACGTTGTTTCCCACGTATGGCGACCCTATCACAGGGTTTTCTTGGGCTGAGAGAGTGTGCCATACCCAAAGTCACCCACTGGGTTTCTGTGGTCAAGCAGGGAATCGTATCCTCATCTCCAAGGTGGTTGTGCAATGTTCAAACCACTACACTATGCTGCAGTAGGACCCCCCCCCAAAAAAAGGGAAGTACCAAAACAGTTATTTCCAAGACAGCACTGGGGAGAGAAACATCCACGATGGGTTTTCTTCTGATTTTAGCTTCAGGGAGCTTCAGGAGGGTTTAGTTTTTGGGGAGATTTGTGGGTAGGCCATTGGGAGAGCCCCTCCTTCATCTTCCAACTTCCCCCCTCTCCCCAAATCCCACTCCTCTGTCCTAGGAACATCCAGAGCCAACAAAATGGGTTTATTCATGCTCTGGCTGTGCTCCAGAGACTCCTAGGGGCCACAAGAAAGACTTGGAGGGCCAGGCATCCTCCCCGGTCCCAAGAAGAGACCCCCCCACCTTTCTCACCTGTTGAAGCCAGATGTGTAATGGATCCCCCGGCGGGTGGTCCGTCCATCCAAACGCAGCCTCTTGTCCAATTTCTGCAGCTTTGCCCAGCGGTTCTCATCATTCATCCAGCCCCCAAAGATGTGGACGTAGGCGTGGAGCTCAGGGAAGGTCTCCAAAAAGACCTGAGGGGGGAGAGGAAGAGGACAAGGGGGGGCAGGATGTCAGGATGCTTTGGTCCTGCTCTGAACAGGTGATTTGTACTGAATGTCTCCTTGCAGCGGGCATTTGGAAGGGAAGATTAAAAGGGAGGATAACAACAGAAGGAAAAGGAGGTGTTACGGGAACTTCTAGATAAGGGTCGTGTAGACTGTCTTGCTCCCATGATGAAAAGTATGTAAATAATTGAATGCCAGGGAAATTGCTAGAGCAGGTGGGGTGAGATTTTAACTTTTAACCAGCCTTTGATATTTGCACGAAATTTCAAATAGAAAGCGCAACCCTACTGCTCCAGTTTCAGAGACATTTTGGAGATGCTGCTGTGTTGCTTCCTTTCCTGAAACAGTCACTTCCGTTTTGAAACTCTGAGCAAAATTATTCAGCACAAGTTAGCCAAGGATGTGAGAGCGTGCCTGCCGAAAAATGCAGAGTTGTCCTCCAGGAGGGAGGCTGGGAACTGGGGGAGGGAAATGGCAAGGAGATTTGGGAATACGGGCCCCCCTTTGGAAAGGTGGGTTTGGAAACCCCACCACCATGAACAAAAGGGGATCGTTTCCCCAGAGCGAGACAGAGCGAGACAGACAACAAGGGCTCCCAGAAAGGAGAAATCTAGCCGCAGCCGCAGCTCTGAATCAGTTTGCTGCAACCGCAATGAGTGCAGAACAAAGTGGGCAAAGGAGGAGGAAGGAGAAGGAATTGGGACATTTTAAAAGCAACTGGAGGAGCAGGAAGGCATGGGGTTAATCAAAAGCATCCCTGACAAATTGGGATAGTTGGAGGAGACGTTACTGTGAATCTGGCAATTCCTATGAGAAGAATTTCAACAGAATTCAATTAATAATTGGACTGTTCGAAATGTTTTAATATTTAGATGTTGTGTATTGAGGAGAGCCAGACCAGGATTCAAATTCCTGCTTAGCCATGGAAACCCACGGGGTGCATGTCACACACTCTCAGCCCCAGAAGAACACAAAGGCAAAACCCTACCTAAATATGTCTTGCCAAGAAAATCCCATGACAGGTTTCTGCTGTTGTCGTGTGTCTTCAACTTGAAGAAGACAACCCAAAGGAAACCCCATCATGGGGTTTTCTGGGGCTGAGAGTGTGTGCCTTGCCCAAGGTTACCCAGTGGGTTTCCATGGCTGAGTTGAGAATCAAACCCAGATCTCCTGGGTTGTATTAAGAAAAGTAACTTTTCTAAAGTCCGGAGAGTGGGAGATCAACAGCAGCCCCCCAAAAGGTGAGGATGGTTGCCCCTTTGCACTGCACTGTCCATAATCTCCCAGATTTCATCCTGGGCATTGCAGTGTAAAAAAGTAACTTCTGCAAGCCCTGCAGATGGATTCCTGAGATGGTTGTGAATGTGGGAAGGGGAGATCTTTTTGTTTTTTAAAAAAACTTTTAATCTTTTTTTTAAAAGTGCATTGTTTAACTCATGTGATATTGTTTTAATTGTATTTTAATTATTTGCTATTTGTATTTTTTAAATGCATCATTTTTTTAAAAAACTGAACTGCTTTGAGCCCCAAATTTGGGAGAAAAGTGGGATAGAAATAAATGGATAGATAGATAGATAGATAGATAGATAGATAGATAGATAGATAGATAGATAGTTCCAGGTTGGGGGAAGTGTAAGGCGGGAGGAAATAGTTTTGGGGTGGCAGGGGCAATGAGGGGGTCTCTAAGCTGCTGAGTGGGGGGCTGTCCTTGGGGTGAACCCTCTCCCTCTCCCTTCCCTTCCCACACACACTCACCTCTTTGTCGGTGGGCTGGGGGGTCTCCTCTCGGTAGATCTCGGGCACCATAAAGAAAACTTCAAAGTCCTCCTCGCTGCCAGCTTGGTTCTCCGTGACCCGGGTCAGGATGGGGCTGGTCCTGGGAATTTGGGCCTCTTGCGGTTGGGGAGGGGGAGACAGAGGCAGAAAGAGTCAGGGGGCCCAGCACATGCCTGGAGGAAGCAGCCCCATCATCCTCCACCACCCACTATGTGAACTCGGTTGCTGGATGAGGGGATGATGGGAGGTGCAATCCACACCTCACCTTTGCTTTTGCGGTGGTGCGGAGGTAGATTATGCAATTCCCTCCCTCCCCCAGGGACTGCTTTGGGGGACAAAGAATCCCACAGAGAGGGGGAGAAGGGCAAGAGGTCATCTAGCCTACCCCCAAACTGAGTTTCAGGAGGAGGATGGTTTTGGCTGTGCTGATGGAAACAGCAGGGGTGCCTCCTTTCTCTCTCCTCTTCCAGCCAAATCTAGGAGGCTTTTGGACAACAAAGCCCATGTGCCACAGCTGTGGGTAGAGCAGGGGCAGAAGAGCGGTCTTCTGGGACTACACCTCCCACAATCCACAGTCAGCATAACCACTGGCATTTATACTCCACCCTGTCCCATAAAAGGGATTGGGGGGAATGCTTAGAGCCCCTGAGTCTGGTGACAGTCTATCGGGAATTAAGCACTCTGCCCATGCTCTGGGGTCCCCTTGCTCCCCCTTTCTCCTTACTCTGCTCGTTCTGGCCTTGGATGTAACGGAAGAGCCGCCAGAAGCCCGTCAGGAGGGCAGAGGTGTAGGCTGAGTTGTCCACACGTGTCCCCATCCAGGAAGATGCGGGATAGAGCCGGGCCTGCGGAGGGAGGGGAGGAAGGAAGGGAGAAGGAAAGAGGGGTGGGCGGGGGGGAAGGGCTGCTCCCTCTCAGTCGGAGGGGGCTTCAAAGGGACCCCCCAAAATGCACGAGAGTCTCACCTCGTAATCCAATCCTTGGCAGACGACAGTGTAGTTGAGACACTGGAAAGCTACCTGACAGGGGGGTGGTTCCTCCCTGGAAGTGAGGGGGAGAAAAAGGGGGAAATGATGATGTTGCAGAGAGGTAGTTGAGCTAGGAAAGTAACTTTTGTAACCACAACTCCCATAATCCCCCAGACAGGGGGATTATCGGTGTTGTAGTTACAAAAGATGGCTTTCCCACCTCAAATGGTCTCAAAATGGCAGCTGAGCTTGTGTTGGGGGGTCTCTTCCTCTCCTTGCACCCTTTTGGGGGACCCCCCTCCTACCTCCATTTTGTAATCCAGTTCCCAGGCCATCCTGTCCCACCTCACAAGGCTGTTGTGCATGACCAAGGGAGGGGCTTCAGAATAGCACTTCCCTCCCCTGTCTGGATTCTCAGATTGGCGCCTGCTTGGGGCAGAGACCCAGCAGGTTGCCAAAAGGTTCCCAGGGCTGTGCTAATCGATGGGCGGGGGGAGGGATGAAAAGTCCCTCCCAGATAGCAAAGGGAAAGGAAGAGTGGTTGTGGGGGTAGAAAGAGCTCACAATTTGGGGAAGGGGCAACTGAGGCTTTGGGCAAGGGTGAGTCAAAGGTTTGTGGGGGGAGAAGGGAGACCCTCAACGAGCCCAATAAGAACCAAATAACCACTACCGTCCCTAATTGAACCTCCGTGGAAGTGTTCCTTCTTAAGCAGGGCCTGCAACTCCTCTTGGCCAGGGTGGGAATTCTGGAAGCCACAGTCCAGAAAAAGTAACTTTTCCAAGACCCCAGCCCTGTTCTGGCATGGAGGGGTTGCTTTTACGTAATTTTTCCAAGGCACCAGCCCTGTTCTGGCCCAGGGTGGTTGTTTTTAAGAAATCTTGACTGTGCGATTGGGGGCGGATGATGCGATTTCTTGGCCCAGAGGGGAAATTCACAGCGGTGCAGATGTGTGGGTAAATTTTGGGGTACAGAGGATATCTAAGCCCCCCCCCGGCAATCCAAGAGGCTCCCCTCCATCACTCACCTCTCGGTGGACTCTCCTGGCCCCCCCAAGGCCAGCAGCAGAAGAAGCCTCAAAGGGATGGAGGAGGAAGAAAAGGCACCCAGGTTCAGCATTTTTGGGGTACGTGTGTACAAGGGTGCTGTTTTTGTGCGAGGGGGGTTGAGAAGAAGCTGTGAAAGGGGAGAGAGGCCTTTGGTTAAGAGAAAAGACCCCACCCATATGCAGCCCCACTGGGAGAACCCCACCCCTCCACATACCTTCCAAAGAGAGAATTGGGGTGCAGGGGTGATTTGGGGGTGCCAAGCTCTCTCTTTCTCTCTGCTGCCGCCGCTGTTCCTCCTCCTGGCCATCCTCCTCCTCCTCCCTTTCAAGGCGGATTTTGGCATTTCCACCCCCACCCCACCCCACAGACACAGGCAGATAGACAGGCAGGGGGCCAGGAATGCCAGGTTGTGTAATCGGATGTTTTGTAACTCCCCCAAACACACAAACTGACACACACCCCTCCCTCCCTCCCTCTCTCCCCGCCATGGACATTATCCCAGGGGTGGGGGGGTGAAGGTTTCTTGGATTGGGGGGCAGGAGACGCTAAGAAAGAGAAAGCCAACTCCACAAACAGTTCAATAAATATTTATAGAGAATTCTTTGCTGTTTCATATCTTGTTCTGCAAAAAAAAAAAGAAGGCCCCAAATCAAAAAATTGTAAAGTTTACAAAAAAGGAAATAGGGGTGGTGTATTTTCTAAACTACACAGAGAGATCCAGACCGGGGGGGGGGGACTGAATTGGGAGAGAGTGGGCTTTACAGATTAACTCTGTAATTTTTTTTCAGGGTGGGGGGAAGGATACCCCCAGGGCCACAAACAGCCCCCCCATACACACCAAATTGGGGAGGGGGCTGCTATTCTGCCCCCTTTTTGGGGATACATAAAAAAGAGCACCAGTTTAGAATGGGAGATGGAGATTTTGGGGGGGGCACCCTGTGCCCCATTTCCTTACCATGGAAATGGAGGAACGAGAGGGTGGAAAGGAAGCAGCCATCTTGCACCCGGAAGGAGGGAGCGCCTCAGGACTGGGGGGGGGCAATTTGCTGTCTTTTATGACCATGTGAAGCTGCCACCACCCACGTGAAAATTAAAAGCGACTTCAAATTTACTTGCCAGGACTCGAACCCTAGACTTTCTGCATGCAAAGCCAAGGGACATCTTTGTGGCTGAGCTACAGGACCCCCCAGGCATGGCATTATGGGGGCAGGGAGGAAAGGAATACACCCCACCCAAGGACCACCCCTCCCGGAAAGACTACACTGTGCAGCAAATTTTTGGGGGGGGCACCTCTTAGTGTTCAGTTCACTTCCTGTGCAAACATACACAGACATCAACAAGGAACGAGGGAAATTAGTTGATGGTTACAAGCCCCCCTGGTCCAGAAGACCTCTCCCCTTACAGGATGGGGGGTCAGGAAGAGGGGTGTGTTTATTGGGGAGTGTCCAGTTCTGCGCATCCTCTGCCCCCAGTTTCCACATCAGGTCCAGTCAATGATGGAAGGAGACCCGAGTGTAGGGAGGCATGAGTTCATTGGCACTGTCCGGCCTGCCCCCCTCAAATCCAGCCCACACTGCCCCCCAGGTGGGGCGGGGACCGTCCACAGGGAGAGCAGATGGGGCTGAGAAGGAAACAGCAGCCCTCCCTCAAAGGGGCTCACATCTTGCTGCTTCCGGCAAAGCTGAGTTCGCTGCGGGGGGACCTTCCGGAGGAACCCGCACTGGCAACGTTGGTGCTCGCAGCGCTCCACTCGGCCTCGACTCCGATCGGGGATGGTGAGCCCTCCTTCTTGGCAACCCCAGGAGCGGCGGCCCTCCTCCCGCCGTGGCCCCGGGCCCCAGGCGGTGCCGGCGCTCGCAGTGGCCCTTGTGGCGCATGAAGCTGTCCCGCCACATGAACTTCTTGGCGCAGACCTCACACTCATAGGGCTTGAGGCCCGTGTGCGTCTTCATGTGCTCCGTCAGGTGGTGCTTCATCTTGAACTTCTTGTTGCAGACGGGGCAGTCGAAGGGCCGCAGGTTCAGGTGCATGTTGACGTGCCGGTCCCGCATGCTCTTGTGCGAGAAGGCCTTCCCGCAGTGGCACATGAAGATCTTGTTCCCGTCCCCGGAGCCGGCCGCCAGCTGCACCGCTCCGTGCTCCACCACCGGCGGAGCAGCCGAGGACGCCGAGCCCGCCGAGCCCGCTGGGAAGACCACCACATGGTTCCCCTGCATGTCCATGGGCAGGAGGGACCCCCGTGGCTGGAAGGAGGAGGAAGAGCCCCCCACTCCCAGACCCCCTGCGCCCCCCTCTTCCAGCCCCTCGTAGGGTGATGGAAAATCCTCAGAGGACTCGCAGAAGTTCACCTGTTCCTCCAGCTTGCCGCCTCCGCTGGGGTCGGTGAGGGTGCGGACGTCAGTGATGCTGAGCCCAGCGGACTCGGAGCCCCCGGGCCCCACCTCCACCTCCTCCACTGGGTCCTCATCCTCCTCACACGTGAGCACCAGATCCTCCTGCGAGCGCTCCTTCTTGATGAAGACCCACTGCCGCTGCGGCATGATGCTCGGACGGACATAGGCTGGGCGGTGGCGGCCCCCAGGGCCCCCCTCGTTGTTGTTGCTGCTGCAGCCGGGCTCCCCGCTGTCGCTAGCCTCGTCGTCCGTCTCCAGCACAAATTTGCTGCGCCCTCCGGCGAAGGGGTCCGGGCAACGGGACAAGGGGCCCTTCTCTCCTCCGGGGAAGACCACCATGGCCACCGCATCCTCCTCATGGTCCTCCGAGGCCTCCCGTTCCCCCCCAGGAGGGGCCCCCGGGGGTGGTACTTGCCCGGCTCAGCGGGGCCACCCTCGCCCGAGTCGCGGGGGCTGAAGTAGTTGCTGCTGCTGGGCGACTGGTTCTCACTGGTGCGGCTGGAGTGGTGGGCCCGGAAGGACGATGATGAGGGGACCAGGGAGGAGGAGGAGGGGGCCGCGGAAGAGGAGGAGGAGGAGGAAGGGGCCGCGGCCGCCCCCAGGAGCATGGCCCCCCGCCGCTCCTTGAGCAGCTCGGTGCACTTGTCCACGATGTGCCACATCTGGAGGACGCTGCCCACCGTCAGGAAGTTGACAATCTCGTCGGCGGCCATGCTGAGCTGGCCCGTGTAGGCCGAGCCGAGGACGGCCTCGAAGGCCACAGGGTCCATGACGCTGGGCAAGACCACAGAGGTCATGTTCTTCAAGAGGACCTGGTCGTGGAAGTAGGGGGAGGAGGCCGCCAGCACTGCCCGGTGCGCCCGGAAGACCCTCCCCTGGACATGGATGGCGATGTCACAGAGCTTCCCCTCCAGCCGCTGCTGGTTCAGGTTCTCCAGCAGGGCGCTGGTCACCTCGGGGAAGGCCACGTGGACCACGGCCACGCCGCTGAGGGAGGGCGAGGAGGCGGAGTCCATGTCGAGGGTAGTCAGGAGCACCCTGCCCTTAGTCCTAAAGGAAGGCAGAAAATGAGAACAGGAGTAAGAAAGAGAACCAAGGTGGAGTTCTTCCTGATCTGGAACCATCCCAGGTACAGCACCCCGTATCCAGAATTCCAAAACCCAAAACTGTCTGCAGGGGTGAGTCTTCCACCCCCTCTACACTCAAGAAGTTCTTCCTAACGATTAGGTGGATCCTCTCCCCTCGTGGAAACTAGCTGGCTTCACGTCTCCCTTCCCTCCCTCCCTCCCAGTGCTGCCATAGTTTGGTTCCTCTTTCTCTTTTGGTGACCTGAGACACGGCTCTTGTGTCACAACCACCCCAACGGCCTCGGCCGGCAGTTTCAGCCTGGCACCTCCAAAGCCAAAAACATCCCAGCGTAGCAGGGAAGAGGGAGTATTATTTTTGCCAGGAGATGGTGAGAGGACGGGGCCTCATGTGGATTGGAAACAGGCAACTAAACCGCCAGGAGAGGAAAGAGGGCGAATCCATAACGCTAGCCCTACTGCGCGACCGAAAGGCAGCCCAACCCCAAATCCAGCTCCCTCTCCTGACTCTTATTCAGGTCCGAGTCCTAACCCTCACTCTCACCCAACCCTGCTGGGTGACTTCGGGCAAATCACAATCTCTCAGCCTCAGAGGAAGCCCGTGGCAAACTTTCTCTGAACAAATCTTGTCAAAAAAAGCTCGTGACAGCTTTGCCATAAATCAAAAACGACCTGAAGGCCCACAAGAGCAGGAAACGGTCTTGCCAGATTTCACTCAGGGGGAAAAAAAAGTCCCGTTGTCGGCTGAATCCATTTGGAATGTCCCCAGACCATGCCTGGAAGAGAAGTATTTTTCTTTTTCTTTCCAGTTGTTTCTGACACATGGCAACCGTAAGGTTAACCTACCAGAGTCTTCTGGGGCTGAGAGCATGTGACATACGTACCCGAGGTCACCCTGTGGGTTCCTGTGGCCGAGCAAAGGGGAATCGAAGCAGAGTCTCCAGGGTCATAGCAGTCCCATGCTCAAACCACTCACAAATTTAAAGAAGACAGCACAATTTCTCCTCCTTTGGGGGGCTCCTTCCTTGGAGGTTTTTTAAAGGGAGGCTGAGTGGCCGGAATCTGTCACAGGGAGGGTTCGGATGGCGCCTTCCTCCATGGCGGAAGCGGGCTGGACCGGGCGGCCTCCAGGGTTTCCTCCAGCACTAGGATTCTGCGATTTAAAACACACAGGAAGCCAATATTAAAACTGAATCGAACCATTTACAGTATTAATAATGCCTCAATAACAGATAAAAACACAGCTAAACATATATTAAAATCTCTTAAAACCCACAATTAAAACAATTCAGTACCCCTCGCCCATTGTTTTAAAAGCTGGTTGGAATAAAAATGGTTTCAGCCGGCTGCCGGAAGGACAATTATGAATTAAGTAAAACGAGGCCAACGTAAACACAGATGGGACGGAAGCTGGCAGGAATAACACAAAAATGTCACCCTGGTGCTAAAACACTGGGGAAATCCTGTGCTGGGATAAAAGGATATTTTTTTAAAAAAAATCTTACAATATTTTTGTTGTTTTGGATTTCTCTTTATCTTCTCAGGAATCTCTTTGAACTGTTTTGAATAGTTTTCACACCGTGAATACATTTGTATGTTTTTATTCAAAACTGTGATCCTTTTTGAATTCCCATTTTAGGAGGAACGTGGGGAAATAATAATGGCAACAACAACAATAAATAGTAGTAACAACAACAATTTAATCCTATTTTAGTGTTCACTTTTTGTTAGGGTTTTAGCTGCGCAGTTCTTGCTGTCAATCCTATGCTGTCTCAATTTTGGAGAAAGGTGGGGTATAAATAAAGGTAACATATATATATACATACACATACACATATATATATATATATATATATACACACATACATATAAATATAATAATAATCCTGCCCCCCCAACCAGGAGCCAAGGAAGATGGAGGGGGCTGGTCTTCCTCCCACAGAGCAGTCAATCATCCCATGGATATAATTAATAACAACAACAAAAACAATGGTTTTATACCCCCTAGTTTTCCCCCAAAGTGGGACTCCCTGCAGCTTACAATGGACCAAAAGTCCTCTTTCTGGAAATTTGGGAAGGGGGTGAAATGGATGGGTCGACTGGGGGGGGGAGACCCACCAAAGCCCCAGATCTGTTATTTCTTCCGGGGAAGGGCTGTGTGTGGGACTCCATCGCCCATCATCCACAGCCCAACTGGGAGAGCGGTAAGCCCCACAGTCCCAGGGAGGGAGGGAAAGCAGGGGTGGAACCAGCGGGGTCCCCGTGCCGCCCCCTCCCCCGACGGGCGGGGAGAAAGCACTCTGCACACGCTCAGAGGCACGCCTGGGGAAGAGGCCGCGGAAGAGGCGCGGAGGAGGAGGAGGAGGAGGGAGGCCTGCCCCTTCCGGCTGGGCGGCCGGCGGGCGTGGCGCTCGGCGCTCTCTGCACGCGCTCAGAGGCCCCCTTGGCCGTGGGAGGGAGGGAGGGAGGGAGAGAGGGCCCCCTCCCCCGCGGGCGCCATTTGAGGAGCGGGAGGGCCCGGCCCGACCTCCCTCCCGTGATGCCTTGCGCGCCCCCGCCCGGCCGAGGCCGCGGCCTACCCGCCTGGCTCAGCCTCCCGCGGTGCTGGCGGCCGCTCCGCCGTCTCCCTTCTCCTCCCTCCTCCTCCTGCTCCTCCGCCGCCGCCGCCGCCGCTCTCCCGGCCAGCCGCCCGCCCGCCCGCCTTCCTCCTCCTCTTCCTTCTCCTGCTGCGGCTGCCTGGCCTCAGCGCCGGATTAAAGGCGCAGGCCCCGCCGCCCCTCGCCCGAGAGGCGGCGGAAGGCGCCACGGCCCCCCTCCCCTTTAAGGCCCCGCCGCGCTTTTCGGTCCTCCGACTCTCCACACCTCCGGCTTCGCCTCCCGCTCGCCCGTGGGCCCACTACGCATGCGCGAGAGTCGCCCGCCCTCCGTGCCCCAGAGGAGCTCGGGGGCGAGGAAGGGGCGCTTCATTTGCATACGTCATAACATTTAACGTATGACGCGAACGCGTATATTTGCATATGTCCCAGACTGGGAGGAAAGAGGGGTGCTAGTGATAATTTTATTTTTATAAGGCAGGGGGAACAGTGGAGGCAAAATTTGGCCCATGATAGGCCTAAATATAGCAATACTCTGTGTGTGTGTGTGTGTGTGTATATATATATATAATACATATATATATATATATATATGTCACTATGTAAACAATATAGAGAATATATATATAGGAATATATATAAAATTATATAATATATAATATTGTCTGTGTGTACTTTCATGTCATTTTAGAATTACAGTGACCCCTATCATGGGCTTTTCTGAGGCTGAGAGTGTGTGACCTGCCCAAAGTCACCCAGTGGGTTTCCATGGCTGAGTGGAACCCGTGTCTCCAGGGTCTGAGTCCCAAGAGTCAAACCAGATATATAAAAAACATACATAGCACAAGGCCAAAATACCCCAAAGGCACCATCAGATCCCATCTGATCGTGGATGCTAAGCAGGGTCAGCCCTGGTTAGGACTTGGATGGGAAACCGCCACGGCAAACCAGGTGCTGCGGGCTCTATTTCAGGGAAAGGAACCACCCTCTGGGTGGGACTCCTTCCCTAAGAAAGTAATTTATTTCTATTGAAGACACGCACACAGACACAACGACATAACGACGGCTTCCTTAGGGCAGGGTTTTCACTCTTACCAAACTGCTCACTGCTGCTGCTGCTGCTGCTTCGTTCCATTCGGCTGGAGGGCTCCCAGCCTCTCTCAATAAGCCCGGCTGCGTTAACCTCTGTGTGCGACTTCAGTGGAAATAAGTTCCCCATTATGATTCATAGGCCTGGCGGTGTGCGTCTGTGCCTTCAAGTTGCGTGCCGACTTTCAGCTACGCCGTGAATTTCCTGGCGGTTTCTTTGGCCAAGAATCCTCGGAGTGGGTTTGGCCAATTCTTGCCTCTGAAACAGAGGAGCCTCCAGTCCTGGTATTTCTTGGTGGTCTCCCATCCAAGGACTAACCAGGGCCCACCCTGCTTGGCTTCCAATACCTTTACGGTATTTTGGCTGCACGACCAATATATTTAATGAAAGGTATTTCTTATCGAGAACAGTAACTTTAAAAAAAAAAAAAGGAGGTACCTCACGCTGAAATGAAGGGCAGCCCCATGCCAGCTCCAGCAGTGGTCTGCCTGTTTCTGTGTTTAGAGCGTGGAAAAGTTACTTATTTCATACTGTAGTTCCCGGCATCCCCTGGCCAGCAAGGTCCCAAACATCCACACGCTTCCCCTTCCCGAGCTATTATTATAATTATTTAAATCAATCCTTTTTCCCACTTTGGGAGTCAAGGCAGCTTGCAACAGAAAGCGTGTTGGCTGGGGGATACTGGGAGTTGTAATCCACACAAGTAACTTTTGCAAGGCTGGCTTATAGGAGCCTCTAGGAATGCAGAAAATGCTCATTTCTAGCATCCCACCTTAGCATTGTAGGGTGGGGGGAAATCTGAACAGAAAAGGTGGGGAAGAGCCAGCCACCCCTTCACACAACCACATGGACCCCACTCACCCCCAATTGTCAAGCAGGCAACCTCTCCCCCACCCCCCAAAAAAGCCCCTCCTGGAATTCCATCGCCCCCCTCAGGGGTAACACCCACTGAACAAATCGATACAGAAAAATATTCTTTATTTCTTCCCCTTTTTTTTTTTTTTTGGGAAAAAAAAAACAATTTTCAAAATTTATGCAATTTATGCAATATTCAAAGCATAAATATATACAAAAAAACCCCCACAGTCACGAGGAAGGAGGAGAGGGGGTATAAAAGGCCCCCCAGTGTGCTCTGTCCCCCCCATAGCCCCAACATTAGCCTCTCCCCCACCCCAGTTCCATGCAGTAATAAGAACTCCCAACCAAACCATCCACAAAAGCAAAACAGAAAGGTAAAACCAACAAGGAGGGGACACGGAGACCCCCGACCTCCAATTACACAAACACGGCACTCCATCCTGCCCCCCAAAAATCACCAATAGATCCAACAGGGGACGGAGGCTGATGAATCCCACAGCCCTGCAGTGTCGCACACTCCAGATACCGCAGATTTTTGGGGGGGCAGACGGGGCCCTAATCAGAGTCCGACAGGATGATGATTTCCTCTGGGTCACACTGGGTGGCCACGCTGGTCTGCGGGTGGGGGGGGACAGAAAGGAGGGGGAAAAAAGAAGGCATCAGAACATGCGCAGAGTAGATATCAACGCCACCACTCCTCCCAAATATAAACAGGATGCTCCATTTATAATTTTCTAGTATAATATACAGGTTGATCTTCTGTTATCTGGAATGCCCCTTGGGACCAAAAGTGTCACTGATTTTGGATTTTTCCCCCAGATTTTAGAATATATATATGTATCTCTTTCTGGAATAGCCTTGTGTCTCATTCACTCACTACTTGTCTTGTGTAGGAGACGTGAGGTTGCAGACAGACGAAGGGTCTGTGAAATTGCAAGAATTCCAGTGTCGTGCTCAGCACAAATCCACACCTCTCACATTTCTCAGATCCTGGGTTTCTCTCCTTTTGCCTCCAGCCCCCCACTTCTGCCTTTTAAGCAGCAGCTGTGGTGGTGTATTGCACTGCCCAATTGTTCTTACCCTCAGCAAGTTCTTCCTAGTGTTGAGGTGAAATCTCTTTTCCTGTAGCTTGAATCCATTGCTCCATATCCTTGTCTCGGGAGCAGCAGAAAAAAGCTTGCTCCATCTTCCACGTGACATCCTTTCAAATATTTAAACATGGCTCTCACGTCACCTCTTAACCTTCTCTTCTCAAAGCTAAACACCTCTGCCTTCCAAGATGGACAATCTTGTTTTCGGTGCTCTGGAGACAAGAACACAGTGGGCTCAAATTGGGAAGACGTTAAATTCCTCTTCAACATTAGGAAGCCCTTTTTTGACTGTCGGGAAGTTCGAGAGTGGAATATGGGCCTCCCAGAGAGAAGATGGACTCTGCTTGTTTGGAGGTCCTTAAGAAGAATTTGGGTGGGCATGTCTTTGGTTGAATTTCCCCAGGGAGGACAATGTCCTTGGGGGTCTTTCCAACTCAAAAGATTTTATGAAGTCAATTTTACGAGTAAATACAGCAATAAGAGCGAAGGTGCTGCACGGGGGAACAAGTGCATTTTTTTCTTATCCTGCCCAAAAATCACTTTTTAAGAACCTTTTTTATGCCACTGAGGTTTGTGACACATTCTCCTCAGTCTCAAAGGTTTTATTTCCCCTTCCCACAATAAAAATTTATAGGAAGTAAAAGCAGTGTGGATCAGTTACTTTCCTAAAAATAGCAAGTAGAGATTTCAATTAGGTACTGCTGTGTGTATGAAGTGGTTTGGGTTGTGTTTCCTATTAGTAATTAAGTTTTTAAGTAATTAAGTACTTAAGCAATTAAGTTTAAATGTTTTTTAACTATATTTTTAAAAACAATACTGTTATTTCTTTTTTTTTCTTAGTACAATAGGATTTTAACTCAATCTTCCCCTAAATCACTGTAACCCATCTTGCCTCCTTCAGAAAAGAAAGGCGTTGTGTAATTTCACGAAAGGGGCCCGTTTATCCAACCCGCAACCTGAAATTATCCCCCCATGGACCCAAATGTACACAAGGCAGAAACGGGTGGCTGGCTGCTGTTGGTACCCTGTGCTATTGCTATCGGGGGCTTATAAGCCTCGCCTCATGTTTCAGTCTCTCTGGAAGCCTCTCAGGGCTGCCGGGGCACCCGTGTGCCAAGGGGCGGGGGAAACCTCCGACCTCTAAAAGCGCAAGGGCCAAGAGAGGGGAACAAACGGCTTTTCAAAAAACCACTTCCAAAATGTTGCCTGCCAAGGAGGGGCCTGCAGGGCTGCTCCTCCCAGGCTTTTGCCCCCCCAACTCACCTTGCAAACCCCGGGGGGAGGCGGGGCTGCTCCGGCTGGTGCGGGGGGCTCCCCAGGGAACGGGAGACCAGTCCGAGGCCGGGGGAGTCAGCACAGGTGGAGTCGGCCACGGGAGCCGGGTGCGGGGGGCAGCGAGCTGAAGAGGACCACCTCCTCCCTTCCTCCCCCTCGGAGGACCCCGTGCTGGGCACCTCGATGCAGCTGCTGCCATGGGGGGTGTGTGTGTGCGCATGTTCAGGGATGGGGAGAGAAGAGAGAAAAGGGTGAGGGGGGGCCGAATGCAGAAGACACACCTTGCGGGGGAGGAAAATCGCCCCCCCTGGCCCCAATTGGGGGATGCAGCAGCTGATGGGTGGCAGAAAGCATTGCTCCCCACGGCAGGGGGGGGGCAGTTTCTTTATATGTGCTCCTCTCCCTCTCCCCTCACCTGCCAGACCCCCCCCCGCCCCCCAGTTCCATGCACTTCAGGACCACGCAGAGAGGGAACTCAGCCCCTGCTTCCCACCCCACCCGAAACTCACCTGTTGGACACCCAGTGCTCCCCTTGCCCGCTTTCCGAGAGGCTGCCCGTTGAGGCCGCAGAGAGCAGGGGTGATGCCCAGCGGGGGGAGCCTCCGTTCTCCAGGCCCCGCCTGCGCTTGGAGGGGGCAAGGAGCTTCCGCTTGGGTGTCCCCGGGGTCCGGGGGGGGGGATGGTGGAGGGGTCTCACTCTTGCCCAGGAAAGTGCCTCCGGGGGGGCCCCCTCCTCCTCTCCCCTGGCCCCCTGGCCCTGCGGCCATTTCTTCCTCCTCCTCCTCCTCTTCTTCCTCCTCCTCCTCCTCTTCTTCCTCTTCCTCGTCATCCGCAGAGGAATAGAGGACGACCTCCATCACCTCGAGGTCCATGCGCTGATCCGCCTCCACCTCCGGGGCCGGGGCCTCCTCATCTGCAGGGAAGAAAGGGCGCGGGATTGGGCCCACAGCATCGCTGGCCTCGTTCTCAATTCCCCATTTTACTGACATCCAACTTTCTTCCCTTTGGGAAAAGTACACCTGAGAAGCAGGTGTGACACTGGTTAAAGACCCCTCAGCCTCGTTCCCCCCCCCCAGAAGCACACCGCTTCGCCCGCCGGGAAAGGAACCCCCCCCCACTGTTGGAGGGGTGCTCCCCGCAGACCCAGGGGGGGGCTCATCCTGCTGCCATCCCCCCTCCCCAGAAAAGCCCACACCGACCTGGGGGGGCCCCTCCCGTTTCTCCACCCTCCAGGCACTCTGGCAGGTCCGCCTTACATTGACTCGAGGGAGGACTCCTCTTCCTCTTCTTCCTCTTTTCTTCCTCCTCCTCCTCCTCCTCTCCCTCCTGAGGACTCACCCGGGGGGTCTCTTTGCTGCCCCCCTTTGGACTCTGGCTGCCCTGGGGGCGAGTCAGGGAGAGCAAGATTTAGGCAACTGCAACCCAAACAGCCGGTAACTGAAGGAAGCATCAAGCCCCGACCCCCTAAAAACTCCAGGGCAGCGAAGGGCACGTTTTAAGCTTTGCGCCCGCGACGGGTGGGCTCTGCTTTCCCTGACAGGCCACCCTATAACACAACGCCCTATGCGATGCCCTACAATTCACCAGGCATTTTCACATTATGTGACTGGCCCTGCGGCGCTTTGCGTTTGATCCCATCCAATACTTGGGCCCAAAGGGAGCTGGAAGGGCCGGTGGGATAGGATTGAGGAACAGCGTTTGGGGAACGGAGTGATGTTATTTAATGAACCTAGATAACAGGGAGAACAAAGGCAGACGCAAGGGCAGAATGTGGGCCGGGGAAAGGGGGAATTTTTAATAGCTGCCAAATAGGGCCTCTGAGTGAGCAAATCCGAATGTTCCTGCATATAAGACGTCGTAAACCCAACAGGGCTTTTAGTCTTGGCAAGGGCCAGAAATGTGCTGCTGTTCCTAACAAGGCTTTCGCAAGCTTCTAAGCAGATCTCGGGGATCGGAGTTCCTGGACGTGACAAGATGAGGAACACCCCACCCCGTGCCCCCCCATCCCGTAAAAAGCTGAAGCCCCTTTTAAGCCAAAAGGTCCCATAACTCTCCCTCGCTGCACGAGCTCCACCCAGGGCAAAGCGCTGAAATCTGGAGGAACTACAGAGAGTGGGAGTAGCCACTGAGGAGGCCCCGTCTGGCCCCCAGACCCCTTCCTCACCAAGCAGGCGGGGAAAGGGGGGGGCCTGAGAGGAAGCCCTCCCTCGGGCACTGCCGGACAGACTGCGCCTGAGCCGTGCGGGGCCTTAGAGCACCACACCAGCACTCTGAACCCTGCCTGAAAACAGAGCGGTAGGAGGGTTACAACAAGGGGGCTTTATCATACCTATATTTGATTGGGGGAGGGGGTACACCCCCTCTCCCCAGCCTCAAAATCCGACCCCTCACCCTCACTCTTCCCCAGACTACCCCAAAGCCCTCCTCCCTTGCCCTCCCAGGGCCAGCAGCTTCTTGCCCCAGAGAGATGCCATGGCTAGGGGGGGCTGCTACAGCTTCGGCCCCTCCCTTCCTGTTCTGTCCCCCTTCCCTCTTGCTCCAATCCGCATCGCCTGCTTTGTGGGCAGGTCGTGCCTGGGGTCTCACACTGTCACAAAGGGCGAGATTGGAGGGCCCTTTCCACAAGCCCCCCAAAAGCCCTATGGGTTCCCGCTTAAAGAAACCAAGCCGAACCAGCCCGGGGGCCTCAGGGACCTGCGGCGGAACGACGTCCTGGGTTTCATCAAGGGAGGGAAAAGGGGGAGAATCCTCCCTGGAAGGAGCAGCGCTGGGGAGCTGTGGATGCTGCCGGTCAGAATGGCGGTTCTGGTGGATACCCCGGGCCCCCCGTGGCGGGGGGGCCCAAAAGGCTGGGGGAAGGGGAACCCCCAGCAGCTCAAAGCCATATGGCTGCCAGCCAGAGACAAGGCCGCTGGGCTAAAGGGGGCCCGGCAGCTGCCCGCCAGAGCTGGGAACATAATATGGACATTTAATTCCTTTTTTTAACTTTAGTAAATTAATGTGTTAGTAGCATCTTATCAACTTGTTTTAAATTAAATTTTGCCTACAGTCTTTTAATTATTTATATGCTTTTAAGATTTTTTATTTTTTTATTTATTGTTGGAAGCTGCCTTGGGTCCCAGTCCAACAGAAAGGCAGCACATAAAATTAATTAATTAAATAATTAAACCTTTTTAAAATTGGTGTAAGCAGCCCCTTTTGGGAAAAAAAGGCAGGATAAAAATCCCACAAATAAATGAAAATGAGTAAATAAAAACACCGGGCTACAGGAACCCCCAGGGGCCGTGCGTCAGGCAGGCGAAGTTGGAAACATGGGAAAGGGCCCCCCCGGGGGGGGCAAATACTCCCACCCCCCACCCCAGTACCTTTTGGGTGACGGTCGCTGCCACTGTGGCTCCCGGATCGGTCCCTCTGCTGGTGGGGGGGGTCCGTTGGACCCTTTCCTGCGCTGGCGCCCTCCTCTTTCCCCACTCCGGTCCTGCAGCTGAGCGAACCGCGAGGTCACCTCCTCCAGCCGCTGCACCGCCAGCTCCCGGTTGTGCCTCAGGCGGCGGGCCAGATCCACATCCATCAGGGCCGGGTCAGCACCTGCCCAGGAGAGCCACATGGGTTGCAGGGGATGCTAGGATTCCTGGTACCCCCCCTTCTGACACCCCCAGACCTCCCTCGCTTCCTTCCCTCTTTTTTGCTTTCAGCACCATTAAACTGCTTCACTTCAGACTTTGAAAACCCCCTTTTTTTTTTCCCGCACTTGCAAACTACAGGCAAATTCTATTAATTTGATGAGGGGTCTGTTTTTTCGTTATCTCCTGGGGAGAGCGGACCCCTTGTCAGATTAACAGAGTTTGTCCACAATTTGAAAGTGCTGAAACAGCGAGTCCCACCCTTCTTCTTGTATGGAGACTGACCGAAATAGATTTCCCTTTTCAACCAATTCCACTTTCTAACCTCAACTCTATTCTGTCAGATAACCGGAGGACGCCTGTAATGATAACTGATTTAATTGTTTTTTTTTGCCCTTTTTATCACATACTGGTTTTTAAGCCAGTGGCACCTGTTAGAGGTTTTATTTAACCGTGAGTTTTCATGTGTTGTTCCTTCAACTGCACTGGGGAAATTACCAACTAATATTAATTCTTTAAATGCACAAATACAAGTAAAGGAAACACACAAATATAGGACAGGTGACAGTTGGCTTGAAAGCAGACAAGTGGGAAAAGGGTGGGGGGGGGTTTGAGGGACACGAAGATAAACATGAGCCCACAGTGTGATGGGAGCCAAAAAAACCAATGCCATTCTGAGTCTGGCATCTGTATGGAGGGAAGCATTTGTGCCACTTGTTTGCTTTGGTCAGACCTCACCTGGGAGAATCCTGTGCCCAATTCTGGCTGGCACAAGTTCAGGAAGGATGTTGAAAAGCCAAAAAATGTCCAAACATGGGCAACCAAGATTAACAAAGACCTGGAAATCCCCAAAATTTCTGAGAAGTTTGCCTCACACAACAGAGCCAGCACTAAATATCTGAAGAGATGCGATGTAGAAGGTCGTGAGTCAGAAACGTATACAGCAGCCAAAAAGGCCAATGCAATTCTGGGCTACATCAATAGGAGTCTAGCATCTAGGTCAAGGGAAGTAATAATCCTGCTCTATTTGCTTTGGTCAGACCTCAGCTGGAGGAATCCTGTCTCCAGTTCTGGGCAGCACAACCCAAAAAGATATGGACAAGCTGGAAAGGGTCCAAAGGAGAGCAAGAGGAGGGCTACCAAAATGGTCACAGGACTGGAAGGCATAAAGCCCTTTGAGGAGTGGTTTATAGAGCTGGGGATGTTTAGCCTGATAAAAAGAAGCCTCCCCCTCCCAGAACTGCAAACCCCAGGATTCCATAGGATGTCGAAAGCAGAATCATAGCGCTCTAACAGGCTAGTGTGGAAATGGCCCAAGACACTATTTCAGGAAAAGAGATTCCACTTAAACATTAGGAGGAACTTCCTAACATAAGAGCAGCTGGCCAGTGGAATCTGGGGGTGCCCGAACAGAGTGAGGGAAACCCCCTTGTTTGGAGGTTTTTAAAAAGAGGCTGGATGGCCACCTGTCCAAAGGGGGGACCCAGATTGGTTTTCCCCCATGGCAGAAAGGGGTTGGACTGGATGCCCCTTGGGGTCTTTTCCAGCTCTAGGGTTTCCAGGGTGATTTAGTTTTTATTCTGAGACAGGGGTTGCAGGATGGCCCTCGGGGCTTTCCGGGTCTAGGACTCTTACGCTTCTAAGGGACCGGTTCCACCAACTCTGCAGAGCAGGGCCTAAAACCACTCGTTCTCCGGGGTCCCTCGGGGTCAACAGCTTGGCTGGGTGAGCCTGCTCTCAAGCCAGCTGTCCGCAATCCCACAGGGGGGCCTTTAATGTTTCCTGCCCAGCTGTTGCACCTTACTTTTACCCCACTTGAAGTTCAATTTGTTAGTGAAAGTGACAGTGATGCTTTCCTCTGCTCAGGGCCACCGGCTGATTTACTGACCACCAGGAAAAATATCCTTCTCAAGGACATATGGAGGGGGGTCAGTTTTTGTCTCCAATCAAGGAAAGCCCAATGCCGCCTCCCATACGAGCCTGCCAGAAATTTGAGATCTTCAGAAAGTGGCCAGGAGCACCTCTGCCCAAATTGGGCCCCTGTCCCGCTGCCCCCTTTCTCTTGGGAAACAGACTGTCCCCGGCGTTACGACTTAGTGACCTCCCAATTAGACTACCATAACGTGCTCTGTGTGGGGCTGCCTTTGAAATATGTTTGGAAGTTGCCGCCCATGCAAAATGCAGCAGCCGGAATGGGGTCATTTGTATGTTGGGCCCCAAATCTGGTCATGCAAGAATGGCACTGGCTTCAATTTGCTTCCAGATCAAACCAAGGTGCTGGTGTTGATCTACAGAACTTCAAAAACTTAGGGCAGGTTGGGGGGTCCACATAGCAGGGCCCCCCGGCAGCCCCTTGAATGGAGGATTCCCTGGCCAAGGAAGTTGGGCTGGCCTCGTTTCTTTTAGCTTCCGACAGGTAGCCCAAACACTGCTGTTCCACTTGGCAGTCAGTGCTCGAAACTGCCGTTTGAGCTTTTCCAGGACTGTTTTTAGACTGCTTTTAGGAGTGCTTAAAGGTCATTCTAATGAGTTGTAAAAACATTTTTATCTTTGCATTATTTTAACTTGTTTCATCACATTCACTCATCGCCCCAGGAGCCCCCATGGGCTGGGAAGCAGTACAGGAATACAAGTTGAGCCTTTATCTAGAAATCCGAAACTCTGCAAAAACCCCAAACTTCTGAAAAGCGGGACCCAGTTTTCTTCCTGTAGGGAAAATGAGGGGAGTATGGAGGCCGCTTGGGATTGTAGCGTGTGCCGTCCCTAGTGAGCTGAGACGGAAAAAAAAGGGTTTCCCAAACCCGCTCAAAACTCGGCAAGCAACACACGCACGCAGGGTCCCCAAACGAGCCCCCATAAACCCCTCGTGTTCCCCACAGGAAGAAGGCAAGAAGAGAAGAACGGATCAAAGAGGGACCCTGCGTCAAAAAAAACAGCCTTTATTTAAACAAATACACAAAAGTATATACGCATGGTCCTGGACACCAGGATTCAATTCCCACTGTGTGCCCTCCAGTTGGAAAAATTTAGGGCGCACAACAACACAAGCAACAACAATATACGTTGGTATAGGATTTACAACGATTTAAATTCATAATTTAAGGTGCCTACGAAACATAACCTAATTTTGTGTTTAGATATTTTCATTCAAGGTATTTCATCAAGTATATGCAAGTATTCCAAAATCCAAAAAACTATGGAAAATGGAAAACTTCTCTTCCTGGGTGTTCCGGCTTGGGGGGGCTCAACCTATACTTTCCATAAATAAATGAAAATGTAATTAAAATACTGGGGTAGCCCCAAAGAGCGGCAGCGGCCTGTGCCGAACGTGCCCCTCTGCTGCTGACCCCATCACTTGCCCCCCTGCGTCCCCCTCCTCCCTCTTCCAGCTGACTCACTGGGCCGGTATTGGTCGGTGAGGTGGCTGCCAAAGTTGTAGATGAGGTCCAGGTGCCGGCGCTCCTGCAGCCGGTTGCCCACCTCCCGGAAGGCGTCAGCAGCCATGCTCTCCATCTGGCGCTTGGGGAGGCCCAGGCTGTGGCGGGCCTGGCCTTTTGGACCACCTTCAGGATGTCGGCATAGTCCGGGAAGGCCTCTGGGGCCCCGGGGATGAGCCGCTCGATCCGGCGGTTACCTCTGGGTAGCGGGTCCCCCGGTAGGGGATGCGCTGCTCGATGACCCGCCCCGTCAGGCTGTTGCAGTCCTTCAGCTCGCAGAGGCGCTGGAAGATGCGCATCATACGCCGCTTGAGCCGGCTCTCCTGCAGGTAGGCTGAGTCCTCCTGGTCTAGCTCTGCCAAATCTAGCTCCCGCTCCTCAGGCGCCGGATCTCCTCTGCGTAGACCCGCAGGAGGTTCTCCAGGTACCGGATGTGCCGCCGGGACCCCCAGCCTTGGCTGCCTCCAGGGGCTCCGAGGGGGCAGGGGCGGGGGGGGGCTTCGTTTGTGGGGGGAGTGGTGCCTGAGGAGTCTAGCAGTCCCAGCACCCCCGTCCTGCCCAGCAGGGGTGGCGCTGGAGACCAGGAGCTTCTTCCGCTGGGTGTGGGCCTTGAAGACGGTGCACAGCTATTGATGTAGACGTAGATCTTGCTCCGGCGGGCCTGGACCCGGGTCAGGCAACGGCCGAGGACGTTGCGGAACTCCACTGAGGCCAGGAAGTCCGGGTTGGTTTTCTGGTGCCGGCTAGCCAGGAAAGGCATCACCTCTGGGTGGTCCGCTGTGTGCTGGGTGCAAAAGGCCACAAACTGCAGGGGGGACAGAAAGGCAGGTGTGGGAAGGTGACAGTTGGGAGAAGCCCCCACCCACACTTAAGAGCACCGTCCCTACTCGGGAAACGTTAAACCTGCAAATGTGGAGGGCCAATTGTAAAGTGGGTACAAGACCATATCAGGCACAAACTGTTCCTGGGGAAACCCAGAAAACTGAACTGAGGCTGCCATATCATGAAAAGACAGGACTCATGAGAAAAGACCACAACGCTTGGGAAGGGGGAAAGGGAGTAGGAAAAAAAAAATGACGGCATTACAGGTGGATGGGCTGTCTTCCTCAGTCTCATCCCCCGTCCTCTCCCCTCGCCACCAGCTTCCTGCCTTCCTCAATCGAGGAAGACAAGCCCCTGAACCTGCAAGACCTGAAGGGGGCTGTGGACTTTGGGAGGGGGTCCCCACTCATATTCAGAGATGGGCAACAAGGATGAGAAGAGGGATGGAGAACAAAACCTATGAGAAGAGCCTGAAGGCACTACTGGGCTGTTCAGCCTGGTGAAGGGAAAGCTGAGGGGGACATGATGGCCCTCTTTAAATATGAATGGCTGCCCCAGAGAGGAGGGGGCAGGCCTGTTCTCTGCTGCCCCAGAAAGGAGGACCAAGTTACAGGAGAGTAGACTTCCACTGAACCTTAAATACATATATATATATAAGCCCTCCCCAGACCAATTCTGCCTCCTCGTGGTGTTGCAAATTAAGTGTTTTATGTTTTAGAAGCAACACAGGCAGAGTAACCCTTATCGAAGATGCTTATGACCTGAAGTGTTCCATATTTCGGATTTTTTTTTAAATTTTATTTTGGAATACAGTACCTTTTGGTATAGCCTTGTGTCTTTTCTGTTTGCTACTTGTGTTGTGTATGAGACACATGCCCAGAGATTTTATTTTCATGTATTTTCATTCCAATTCTTCACTGAAAGACTTCCAATGCCAGCCTCTGCCTCCCACTCATCTGAATTCAGAATTGCTTAAGATTTTCACCTTTTCAGAAAGAAGGTGCTTGTGCGTCTCTGTGAACAGTGGACACATAGAGCTTTTCCGCACTAGACTGTTATAGTGCTATTATTCCACTTTCAACATCCTATGGAATCCTGGGGTCTGCAGTTTAACGAGCGGCCGGCCAGCCCCTCTCGTAACTGCAAACTGCAGGATTCCATAGGGTGTAGAAAGTGGAATAACAGTGCGATAACAGTCTACTGTGGAAAGGTTCATAAAACATCTAGCGTAGAAAGGTTCATAAACCCCTCTTACTTCCTGGAGCAAAGACTCACCTCTGCAAAGAGCCGCTCGTTCTCGGCCCGGAGACTGGCTGGGTCTTTTCCTCCCACAGCAGGGGGCTTTGGGCCCGATCCGCCATTGGCCTGAGGTGGCTCAAGAGGTGGGGCGGAGGGCTTTGCTTCTTGCGCGGGGGGAGCCGGAAGGGGCGAGGTGGAGGCATCGTCATCCAAAATGAGGCAGCTGCTGTCGGAGGAAGAGGAAGCCATGGCTGTTCCTCTGGGGGCTCACAATCAGCAGGATGGCAGTGAAGGCGGCATATCTGCCGGGGAGACACTGATGTAGCCTTGAGCAGCCCCTGTAGGTTGCGTTTAAAACGTTTTAGCTAATGAACCAAGATGTATAAAGATATTAAGCAAAGTGTAGCAAATTAGAGACAGTTTGTGCTATGTCAGGAAGAACTGGGACCAACTGCGCAAGTTAGAGACAAGCAGAGCATCTTGTTATGAGAAACAGGAACTGAGTGAAAGGGTACAGAATGTCAAAGTGAGCCTTCACGAATCGTCAATAGCTTCGTGAGGGAGGGACGGAAAATGTGCAAAGTGGCAGGTCTGGGGAGGAGGGCTAAAGGAAACGAAACTCATGTACTGTTCCTATAAAATAAAATATCTGTGTTAACCCATTTCGGGGCTTTTTTGGCAGTGGGGAGACCCGGCCTGAAAGCCCGCGCGTAATAAACTTACTCACCTTCCTTCTCTCTGGTCTCCTTATCTTTATTGCCCGCGACAACACGAAGTGGGGTGAAGATGAGCCCCTCCTGGAAGAGGGTGGGTAGGCCTGGAGACGCACCTGCTGGGGGAGGAAAGAGGAAGAGAAATAACAGCAGACAATGAAGAAGAGGGGTTTCTGGGGAGAGAAGGGGTGCGAGGATGAGATTTGGGGGACTCCCCCCCAAAAAGACATTGGGTATCAAGAAGGAGACGGGGGCCCCCAGAAGGGAACCAAGCCAGGGGGAGTTTTAGGGATTTTGCCAGATACAAATTGGGAGGGTGGGGATCAGATTTATGGGGGAGCCCCTGGAAACGGAACCGGTGTTGGGCATAAAGAAAGCGATTCTGGCGGCTGGATGGGAAGCAAGCCATGAATTTGGGGAGATGAAGGGAAGAATAAGGAAGGCCAGGCGGAAGCTGGGGGGTGACAGCTGGGGGATCCCATCCCCAAAAAACAGACTTTTGACATCAAGCAGGAGGCTCTGGACCCCAAGTGTGTCCGGGGGGCTCCACCTATTTGCTTCCCTCCCCTCCAAAAAGTCCCACAGCAGGAGTTGGGGGTCCGCTCCCTCTGGAGAGGCGGGGGGGCCAGTCCTCCCCACCCCTCCCCAATAAAGCAGACCAGGGGAAGGGGAGCCCCCTCCTTCCCCCCTCCACTATTACCCGCCCCCTCCCAAAGTAGAGAATCCCCCCCCCCCGAGGCCCCCCAAATCCTCCCTCACCGGCGGCGCGCCTCCGCTTCCCCTTCACAGAATCGGTTCCTCCTATCTCCCTCCCTCCGCACTGCGCAGGACCGGAAGTCCCGGCCGCGCCCTCCGCGTGGGCGCCGCCGCCATCTTCCCGTACGGAAGGAATGGGCGGGCCCAGAGTGGAGCGAAAAGGGAAAAAAATATGTGAGGGAAACAACATCTGCCTCGCCCCTACCCCGCCCCGTCCTCCTCCTCCTCCTTCCACGGCCGGCCTCTTGCCCAAAAGGCGCCCCTCTCCGGCCGAGCCGGCTACTTCCGTCCCCCCTCACGGGCGCCGACATCTTGCCGTACGTACCTTTAAATACAGCCCGCGCGAGCACGCTCCCATGTGACCTAACGCGCCGCTCCCCGCGGCGAGGTTGGAAGGGGGCGTGAAAGCGCTTTTCTGCCCACTCGCCGCGAGATTTGCGTCAAAAAGGCCCCTGCGGCCTCCTCAAGGGAGGCTGGGAGACCCCGCCTATTCCCCTCCCCGGTTACCAAGGGGATGAGCACCTCTGCGCATGCGCCCTCCTCTCCCACCCTCCGGACCTGCGTGGGACGCCCCTTTGAGCTCCAGAGCCCAGAATCTGAAGCAACCGCCAGTTTCTTCTGCGCATGCTCACTTGTTTGTGTTCCCCGCGTCCTGGCCACGTTCCGTACAACAAGATGGTGCCCCCCACAGGACAGAACGAGAACAAGGAGAAAGAAGACCGATGAGCCACGACAACCCTGCAGTGTTGTACACCGCTGGGGGCTGGCTCCGCCTGAGTTATTTCTTGAATCCAATTTTTACAGTTTTTTTTGTAATACGCAAGGAAATAACTCTTGATTCCTCAGTTCATTCTTGAGACGCCGCCATAGACGCCGCTTACTTTCTGCGCATGCTCAAATCGGTTCTGGGCGGGAAATGGCCTCCCATCGAAGGGGCCGCTACGGCGGCCGGGGGAGACAGTCCTCGTCGCTGACGTTGCGCTCTTGCTTGGACCCCGCTGGCCATAGGCAGAGCGGGACGCGTGCAGGGCAGCGATGGCCACGCCCACCAGCCAATGGGAGGGGGCGCGTCTTCCCCACCAACCACGTGACACAGGCGGAAATCCAACCGGTGCAGAGGCAGGCTTGACACGTGACAGTTCGCGTGTCAAACGCTTGCCTGGCTTTGGGGACGCAGAGCTGCCTTTCTTGGGGTTCACCGAATTTGGGGAGCTGCAGAAGAGCCCTCCTCCCCTCCCCAGTTTTGAAGGCAGGCTCTTTAGCAGGCAGAAGTCCAAGGTTGAAAGTGGGATCATCGCGCTATAACAGACTCGTGCGGAAACGGGCTTTGGCCTTCCAAGTTCCCCAAGCCGGGGGTCCCCAGAGACACGCTCGGCCCTTCGTTGTGCAACCGGTTATGCAAAAGAATTTTGTAACGAGCTACGTAACTGTTTGTGCAACCGGTTAGGCAATGGGGGTGTGCAGCCACTACACGACTGGGATCTCCAAAGGATCCCCCTGGCACACCCCTTCCTGGGGGATATAAGTTTGATATCAAATATGCCCGGCAGGCCAGAGAGGTCTGTTACCCTGAAAATTGGGGGTATCCTGAGGACATCCAAACGGGCTTCAAACTAAGGAAATTAACAGAGAAACTCAAAGCTCGTGAGAGGTCAAGGCAAGGGATTTTTAACCCTATGTCTACGGGATCAGAACCACGCAGGAGTCAGAGAAACGATCTAAAGTAATTTTATTAAAACCAAACAGAGAAGGTCACAACACACGTTAACCAATAATCCCACAATGGCGCAAGGGCTCTAGAAGCTGGAAAAAAAGAGGCAGTTGGGCGAGAGGGCGTACGGACCATAGGCCATTTCCGCACCACACTCTTATAGCGCGATGATTCCACTTTCAACCTCCCATGGAATCCTGGGGTTTGCAGTGCCGGCCCCTCCCGAAACTGCAAACCCCAGGATTCTATAGGAGGTTGAAAGTGGAATCATCGCGCTATAAGAGTGTAGTGCGGAAAGGGCCTTAGTCTAGGCTTCCTGGAGAGGGAGAAGATCAGCGGAGGGTCGGTGCAAAGCACCAAGGGGAGGCTGGATCCCGGGGCTGGAAGGCTGGCCGCAGCGGAGGTTTGCGGAGGGTCAAAGACACGAGTCGCATTTAGCTCTCAGTAGCGTCCGAGAGGCTTGAGTGGGACACCTTGATAGCAGCAAAACGGGCCCTTGTCCGATCTGGGAGGCACTCCGAAGGGGCTCTCAAAACGTGAGAATTTTTATAGCCAATTTCTGTCCTCGGGCCAGGTATCGGCTAGCAAAGTGGCGTTAATGGGCGATGATTGCGGAATATTATGTTAGGCAAATATCATGACCCCTCCTCGCTGTTGTTTCTCCCGGGAATGTCCAGGGGATTGATAGGCTTAAAATTCCGAATTGATAGGTGTTGTTTGGCTATGTCCAGAGCTTGGGGCGTGACAGTGTTCAGGAGCGAGTCTATTGTCTGCCTAGAGCAGTGGTTCTCAACCTGGGGGTTGGGACCCCTTTGGGGGTCGCACGACCCTTTCACAGGGGTCGCCTAAGTCTTCGCTTCAAGCCCTTCTCAGGTTGAGCTTCTGACACTATGATAATGGTTGGGGGTCACCACAACATGAGAAACTGTATTAAAGGGTCACGGCATTAGGAAGGTTAAGAACCACTGGCCTAGAGAGACGTGACTCGGAACAATAGGTCGGTCTTTTAGCCTAAGGGACGTTGTCTACGTTCCCATACAGCAGAGGGAGACGGTACTGTTGTTAAGGATTTCCCATTCAAGGCCAAGGCTGTTTTAACTGCGACTGACCTTTGCTATCCAATATCCAATATGGGGGAAGTCATGCCAATTCAGGGGCATTAGGGTTACTTTGGATCGAGGGAGTGAAAATAGGTCAGGCCAGGAAAAACCCCAGTCGCGTTCCCCTAGGGGAACTCTGGCTAAACACGTCCGCACGTACAAAAGGTCTACAGCCAAGGTGTGGTGGAGACAGTTTTGGGTCAGTCTAGATGACCTCTGGGTATGAGGGAAAAGCAGTTAATTTCCTCTGCAATTGAAGTCCCTCTGTGTTTGAAGGAAAGACAAAGAAACTTTGTATAATGGAATGTTATCGGTTTGGTTTGGCGTGTTAGCCCTTGGCAGTCGAACTGAAGATCTGCAACATTTTGTAGACACTGGTGGGAACTTGTGTATAATACATCGGATTCCTTTCTTGAATGTGTGATGATTGCACTGGAAATGTATAAATTGTTGTGAAATGTGAAGGGGCAGGGCTCAGTCTTTTGGGAATGATCCCATTGGGACAATAAACAATTTTCCTTAATCTATGGCTCTCTATCTCTGTTCTGCTACAAAGGAATAGCCAACTTGAAGGGATTGTTGGGTTTTCCCCAGATTGAGCAACTCCAGTGTTAGTAAACCCTACACTGCAAGGTCCATCTGCATAAACCAATCATGCAAACTACCAAGTTGCCATTGTGCGGCATTTCTCCCTTTATTTTGGCCATTGCTCTTCCTGGCAAAGGGCCTGCCCTCGAGGTACATTTTGCCCTATGAGTAGTCCTAGTTTTTTAGGGTCTCTTCAGAGAACTCCCCGCCGCGCTAGCGGATGGGCACCTTGTTAGTCGAGTGCTCCCCTCAGCCGCTTCTCTTCGCTGAGCTCCATTCTTCTCACCGCTTCCCAAAATGATTGCTGCCTTTATACCCTCTCCGCTGAATCCCCTATCAATTTTCACCTCTTTCCTTTCTCGATAGGCCTTGTGCGTGTGAGTGAGTGAGTGCGTGCACTGGTGCGTGAGAATACATTTATTAATAAAATCCAGTTATTGGTATGTTTATCTGGCTTTTCATAGAATCATAGAAATGGAGAGTTGGAAGAGACCCCCAGGGCCATCCAGTCCAACCCCCTGCCATGCAGGAACACCCTCAAAGCAATCCCGACAGATGGCCATCCAGCCTCTGCTTAAAAACCTCCAAGGAAGGAGACTCCACTACACTCCGAGGCAGCAGATTCCACAGCCAGACAGCCCTGACTGTCAGGAAGTTCTTCCTGAGGTTCAGGTGGAATCTCCTTTCCTGCAGCTTGAATCCATGGCTCCTTGTCCTGGTCTCTGGAGCAGCAGAAAACAAGCCCTCTCCCTCCTCCACATGGCATCCCTTCAAATATTTAAACAGGCCAGAAGCTGAAGGTGGAGAGACCAATCCTGCCTTGAAAGCCACCCACTGCCCAATGGGGAAGACCCTGAGGGAGACACCAGCAGCAAGGACAGACCATCCTCTGGCCTCATCCTGTTTAGCAGGCAGAAATCCAACTGGCTAAGGCTGCATCATGATGCAGCTGCTCAGCTCTCCCCTTCTAAAATTATTTTTGTATTCTATCACCTTTACAAATCAAACCAGTAAAGGAAGGTCTTTGGGCAGCGGCCTTGGACCTCTCCTTCTTTAACATTTATAAATGTCACCCTAATGCCTTTTGTAGCTGTTTCCTGCCTCTGCTTCGGTTGGGTTTTGTTGCTTCCAGATTTTGCTTCCCCAGCCTCCCTCTTGAGGAGTCTTTGGCCCGAACCCGAACTGAGCAGAGGGAGGAACGAAGGAGTGGGGCCACGTTGGCCTTCCAAGTTACACAAGCCGGGGGTCCCCAGAGACATGCTCAGCCCTTCCTTGTGCAACCAGTTATGCAAAAAAATTTTGTAATGAGCTACATAACTGTTTGTGCAACTGTTAGGCAATGGGGTGTGCAGCCACCTACACGACTGGAATCTCCAAAGGATCCCCCCTCAATTTTCACGCTGTCCCAAGGGTGCGTTTACGCCCACATTCTAGGCATGGCCCTTTTCCCCTGAGAGGGGGGCACTCAGGCCCCCCTTTTCATACAACAAACCAGCCTATTACAGCCAAAGCTCCTCAGGACTGCAGGTGCCTCTACTTGTATTCAACAAACCACCACTGAAAACCAGAAATTCTCAAAATGCAGAACCAGGGTTTTTTTTTAATTTGCAAATGCAATTCAGCCAACAAAAAAAAGTACAAATACTGCATTATATATCACTTGTGAATGTGTGCAAAAGCTAAATAACAGAGACAATCCAGAGAAAAAGTGACACACGGGCCACAGAAGCACATGGAAGGTTGTGGAAACACAACAAAAGAGGCTGAAAGAGAAGGGCCTGCATGGAACATTTGGGGTTTGGTTATAACTGAAAAGGGCTGGAAGAAAGTGAGGGACGCCCGCAGCTCTCTGTCAGTTCTGTGACTGGGCTCCCCAGCACGCTCCTGTTCCTCCCCGGCTGCCGAGGAGGAGGCTGGGACTGAGAAAGAAGAAACAGGAGAGACAGACTCCAAATGGTAAGTGAGGAGTTTGTCACGCAGAGCGGCCGCAGAGCAGCCGAATGGAGGACGTGGTCAGTGGCCAGCCCCCCTCGTCAGCTCCCTTTTAAGTTTGCACCTAATATAAGCAGTGTCTCTTTGCTCTCTGATCCCCTGCTGCCCAACTGCAGCCACGTGCCCCCCCTGAGCATGTGGCAAACTGTCTGTGTAGGTGATGGATGGCTGAACACACAAACCGACAGCCGGAAGAGACCCTAAAGGCCACTCAGTCCAGCCCCCTTCTGTCACACAAGAAGATATTCCTTTGATAGACAGCTGTCCAGCCTCTCTTTAAAAACCTCCAAAGGAGGAGGAGATCCACCACACTCCATGGAAGCAGCAGAGGACTCCACTGGCCACCTGCTCTTGCCATCAGGAAGTTCTTGCTAACATTTAGGGAGAATCTCTTTTCCTGGAATTTGAAGCCATTGCTCCACAGTGTCCTTGTCTCTAGAGCAGCAGAACACAGGCTTGCTCCATCCTCCATATGGCATCCCTTCAAGTATTTAAACACAGCTCTCATGTCCCCTCTGAACCATCTCTTCTCCAACTAAATATTCCCAGCTCCCTAAGCTGTTCCTCAAAGGGCTTCATGGTTTCCAGGCCTTCTGCCATTCTGGTGGCCCTCCTCTGGACACCTTCCAGCTTGCCCATAGCCTTCCTGAACTGTGGGGTGTCCAGAACTGGACACAGGATTCACCCAGGTGGGGTCTGACCAGAGCAGAAAAGAGTGGGACTATGACTTAGATTCATAGTTGGAAGAGACCCCAGGGGCCATCCAGTCCAACCCCCTGCTTTGCAGGAACACCCATCAAAGCACTCCTGACAGATGGCCATCCAGCCTCTGCTTAAAAAGCTCCAAAGGAGGAGGAGACCCTACCACACTCCGAGGCAGCAGATTCCACTGCTGGACAGCTCTGACCGTCAGGAAGTTCTTCTTGAGGTTTAGGTGGAATCTCCTTTCCTGCAGCTTGAATCCATTGCTCCTTGTCCTGGTCTCTGGAGCAGCAGAAAACAAGCCCTCTCCCTCCTCCACATGGCATCCCTTCAAATATTTAAACATGGCTATCATGTCCCCTTAACCTTCTCTTCTGCAGACTAAACATCCCCAGCTCCCTAAGCCTATCCTCATAGGGCATGGCTTCCAGATCCTTCACCGTTTTGGTCGCTCTCTTGAAACACTCCAGGTTCTCAATATTCTTCTTGAATTGATGTGCCCAGAACTGGACACAGTATGCCAAATGAGGTCTAACCAATGCAGAATAGAGTGGCACCATTGATCTGGACACACCATACTCCTATTGATGTAACCAAGAATCACGTTGGCTTTCTTGGCTGCTGCATCATACTGCTGGCTTACGTTCAGCTTGTGATCTACCAAGGTTCCTAGATCCCTTTCACACACACTGCTATCCAGCCATGCATCCCCCATCCTATATTTGTGCCTTCCATTTTTTCTGCCTAAGTGCAGGACCTTACATTTCTCTCTGTTGAAATTCATTTTGTTAGCTTTGGCCCAGCTCTCCAATCTGTCAAGGTCGTATTGAATTTTGATCCCGTCCTCTGGGGTATTAGCAACTCCTCCCAGTTTGGTGTCATCTGCAAATTTGATCAGCATCCCCTCAGCTCCTTCATCCAAGTCATTGATGAAGATGTTGAACAGCACTTCCCTTGACCAAGACACCATATTCCTACCGATGCAGCCCAGAATGCCACTGGCCTTTTTAGCTGCTAACTCGCATTCAGCTTGAGGTCTATGAAGACTCCTGGACCCCTTCCACACGTACTGTGGTCGTGTGAATGGACACCACTCCCCTCCATGCACACACCCTGCTCACTGAGGAGGCAACTTCCAGAGGCCGGAAGCTGAAGGTGCAGAGACCAATTGTGCCCTGAAAGCTCACCTCCTGCCTGACAGGGGAGACCCTGAGAGAAGCACCAACAGCAAGGACGGACCCTCCACTGCTCATGTTTATTCAAAACTTTTAATGCCTACATCGGTTTTTAAAACAAAACTTGAGAAGTTTGTAAAAAGCTATGAGACAGAAAGAGAGAGAGAGAGAAAAGAGAGGGAAGAATTGGGGGTAGGGTATCCCCCCTGTTTTGGTCAGTGATCGTGAGGCGCCCCGGTTCCATCACGTGTCCAGGAAAGATCCCAGCCCACAAGTTGCAGCTTGGCTGCTCATTTCCGGTTGGCCGATGCCGTCCCGATGACGCACTCGTTCACCTGCAGAGCAAAGGGAGACAGAGGTGGCAGGCTACTACATTGGCATCTATATCCAAAAATCATAGAGGGCCCCCTCGAAAGATGGCAAGGCCTTTGCCTGCCCCCCCCCCAGGACAAAAATCTTTTGGGGCCTGTCGCAGCCATGACACTTCCTTCCCCTCCGTCCACTGGGGCAGCTCCTTGCCTTGGATTCTGGCTTTGGGAGAGAGAAAGGAAGGGTCCTGCCAGCTGGCAGAGGGTCTCCCTCTGGCCAACATAGGGCATCTCCCTTTCACCTCTCACCCCCCCCCCATTCCTCATGGTGTGCCACTCACTTTTCTGGCAAAGCGGAGGGAGCTGAGGGACTCCCCAAAGTTCTCCTCCAAGGGGGAGATGTTCACAAACATAAGCCTGCCAGAAAAGAGAGAGAGAGAGAGAAGGTGGAGTTTATGGTAGTTCCTGATGCCAAGGGGTCCCACCTCCCGTTGAGCCCCCCTCCTTGCAACCCCCCATCCCACTCACATCTTGGAGCTGCCGCCCAGGGAGTTCTGGAGCAGGTAGGTGAGCTTGCTGTTGCGATAGGGGATGTGGGCCTCCTGCAAAAGAAAGGTTGGGGGAGAACATGAGGGGCGCTGGACAGAGTGGGACAAGGGGAGCCTGCCTGGGGGCTGCTTCTTCTCCCCTCTCTCACAACATGAGGGGATCACACATGCCGCATCAAGCCCAAAACCGGGAGATTCAGAGACACCGAAGGAAGGCTGCCAAGGGTGGAATTCCCTGGCAGAAGGTGCTGCAAAATGGCTTCAGGAGGGGACCAGGGTGTCTTCCTGCGTGACAGACTGCGATGGGGCTGGACTGGATGGCCCTCGGGGTATCTTCCAACTCTAGGGTTCAAGGTGGGTCCCCCCTTACAAGGGAGGGGAGATGGGAAGCCAGAAGGGGCCAGGCAGAGGGAAGAACCCACTCTGGTTTTGTGGAGCAATGAAGGGCTGAGAGGTTAACAGGTAATTTTCCGGAGGAAGCTCGGCCACCCGTCGCCTTCTCCCTGCCTCCAGGCCTCGCTTACCTTGTTGCTGAGGGCGGTGATGACCAGCCCCAGGTTGGAGAGGCTGCTGTTGATGGCCTGCGTCTCCTTCAGCCGCTCCCCCTTCGAGAGGGACTTGTCCAGTCGCTCGCTGCCCGCCAGGTCCACCAGGCTCAGCACAGCTACGGGCGTGGGAGGAGAGGGATAAGAACGAGGCAGGCACCCTCCTGCCTCCCTCCTTCCCTGCCCCCTTGGGGTCCTTGTGGGAGGGGACCAGGTAATGAGGGGGCCACTCACAGGAGGTGTGGAGTTCCCGGGGGGCGTTGTGGCCCTCAATGCGGAGCTGGAAGAGGCTGTGGCTGCGGGAGGAGCGCTCGTTGAGGCCAGTCCGGGCCACCGAGCGGTGAGCTTTGGCTTGCTGTAGCAGCTTCAGCACCTGCCGTGGTACAGGGGGAAGAACATAAGTGGGACGCGGGGGGACCAAGCCAGCACCCTCTGGGAGTCCGGTCAGGAGGAAGACAAGCAGCCAAGCAGCAAGGGGCCAAGGAACAGACGCCAGGCTCCCAGGGGTTTCATGGCTCACTGTAGACTCAAACAATTTGGAGGTTTTTCAACAGAGGCTGGAGGTCTATTAGCAGTGCCGTGATTGTGTGTCCCTGCCTGGTACAAGGAGGTTGGCCTGGGTGGCCACTGGGAGTCTCTTCCGGCTCATGGAGTCCAGGAATTTCAAAGGGGGCTGCTAGAAGCAGGGGGGCGGAGGTTAACCAAAGAAGGAGCCTCCAGTTCTTAAACCTGGGTGGCTTTTAAGACTGGAGGCCATGCTCTCTACCTCCCCCACCACAAAACCAGCACCAGGGAAAGGAAGGGATGCCCCCCCTGCCCCAGATTCCACCTCCAGGACAACAGACCGGCGCCCTCTCCTGCTGATGGGGTACCTCCTGCTCCGAGGCAACGGGGACATAGCTGAGGTTGGGGACGTGGAGCTCCTCTGTGTACTGGCTGACGCGCCGAATCTCTAGGTCAGGGTTGTGCTCCGGCCGCAGCACCAGCAGGTCCCGGAGAGACTCGTTGTAGATCTCCAAGAAGTTGGCCGTGAACTGGTACTGTTTTGGGGGGCAGGAGAGGGTGACAGAATTGGGGAGATCACAAGAGGGAAGGTGGCGTCAGCGGAAGGACAGAACCAAAGGCCACTCCACCTGCCTTCGGGGTACTGGTGCCGTCTGGGTGTCCCAGTCCCCTGAAGGTGGATCAGGCCCCAGGAGGTCCCTAGCGTGCCCACCCCTGTGGCTCAAGCAGGCAAAAGCCCCCCTCTTCTCCTCTTCAGGAGACCTTCCTGCGCTCAGAGAGGCTCAAGACTGGCTGGGAAGCAAAGTCAGGGAGCCCCCCAGAACAACCTTTCTCTTTGTTTGTCAGCCTCCCTGGACATTTGGTGGCTGCTCCTTCTCTCCTTATTTTAAAATCTCAGGTAAAATACCTTGTTTTCAAAAGGAAATTTTCAAAGGCAAACCTGGAGGGGGGGGGGCAGCACCGAGGCTGGAGAAACTCCCAAATAATCAGATCCGTGAAAGTTAAACCTGCCAAGGTGAAGGGCTGACCATACATATATTTTAGATTGTCTGCCTTTGTCAGGACCTTCTGTTCCTGGTGTTTTCCTTCTAAAGTGCCACGAACATAGATGGTGCTGTACTACTACTACTAATAATAATGCTCGTGTGAATGAGAAAGAAGAGGGTCCCCCAGCTGCAAAGGCACGGCAGGTAATTCTGATGGTGGGGGCGGGGATTCATGGGATTGGAAAGAGAAAAACCTCTTTCTGCATGGAGAAAATGTGTAGGGCAGAGAAGCTTCAATTAACCTTCCCCCAAATTCTCACAAGTACATGTTTGTGTTTGTCTCAAAATGGGCACCTTTCCACTCCATCTGCTTTCTGAGAGACAAGAGCCCAAGAGTGCCTGTGTCTGTCTCTCTGCTCGAGCGGCCCATTGGGTTGCTCGGTGGGCCTCCTCCTTCCTCCCAACTGCTGTGGGGAGCTTGTTCCTCCTTCCCTCCCAGCTCGTTCCTCCTTCCCCCCGCCGTGCAAGCCATCTGCCACCAAAGGGAAGACTCGGCTCACAGCCTGCCAAGACGACCAGACCAGCAGAGAGAGAGACAGACCCTCTTCCCCCCCGGCCCCGTGGCTCCCTGGCAGAGACTCCAGCTGCCTTTGAAGAGAAACTGACAGATGTGAAGGCTGGGCTGGGAGCCAGACCTAAATTTCTATGGCCCAGGTGAAGGCTGAGGGTTGGAGTCTGCTTGGATGCAGTGAGAACTGTGCCTCTCGTGGCTCCTAGCCCACGATGAACTGGAGTCTGGGAGGGGGCCGCACGGATCTTGCTGCATCTGGAAAGAGTTATGCACCCTCCCACCCACGGCTCACCTTCCAGCCCTTGGCCTCCATCTCGTGGGCCGCCTGGAAGATCTGCTGCACGGCCCGCGGGATCATGCCAGCCGTCTCTGGCTCCATCTCATCCGGCCCCTCCATGGTGTATGTCTTGCCGCTCCCGGTCTGCCCGTAGGCAAAGATGCAGACGTGGTACCCATCCAGGGCAGACTGTGGTGAGGAAGGAGAAGGCCTCTGTTAGGCCAGTGGCTCACCCAATCCCTTGCCACCCCACCATCAGCCCTGAGACAGAGACCCGGGCCCTACCTGCACCAACAAGGAGATCTCCTCAAAGACGTCCGCCTGGGAGCTGGAGGGCGGGAAGACCCGGTCAAAGTTGAACTCATAGGTGATGTCCTCCTTGCGCTCACGGCCAGTGTGGGACTGTGGGCAGAGGCAGCTATGGAATGGCCACTGGGTGGGAAGGGGGAGACCCTGCCATATCAGCCCACTCCCCTGCTTCCATGCCCGAATGAGGAGCCCCCTGCCCCAAATTCCCATGCTGGCAGGCTCATTTAGTCCCCATCCTGGTGAAGCAACCAAGACTCCAGAGGCAACTTAAAGCAAACAACTGGTTCTTTTTAATACTTTGGGTGTGCTGTCAGTACTGGTGGCTCCCACCACTCTCCCGGCGTTACTTGGTTTTCACCTGAAAGGCTGTGTCTATTGCAGCGTGAGCTTCTGTGAAGTGGTCCAAAAACCCAGGATTGCAAAAAGACAAATACAGGCATACCTCAGTCCTCTTTCTGAGATAGATGCCTATTTATACATAGCTTTTTTTTTTCATTCACCCAGCCCTTCCCTTCCCTCCTTGTTCTCTGTCTATCTGTAGGTTTTTTTTAGTAACATCAGCAATAGGAGGATATTGAAAGGCTGGAGAAATGTAGATTTTCAGTGGTGGGCTGTCCACAGTAAACAACGCAATGAAGAGTAAGGTGGGAAAAACAGGGAGTTTCCTCTACCAAAGCCATGCATGCCTGCCCACAACAAGAAAGGTAAACACCAGCTGCCCTTACTGAATTTGCATGAACTCCAAAACAGAGGCTTTTAAGCAGAGGCTGGATGGCCATCTGCTGGGAATGCTTTGATGGGTGTTCCTGCATAGCAGGGGGCTGGACTCGATGGCCCCTGGGGTCTCTTCCAACTCTAGGATTCTAAAAAGGACGTGAGCAGGCCAGCCGGCCACACCAGCCATTTCTAGCTGGTTAAAGAAGCATTGATTTCTGAGTCTGGCCACCAGAATGGAAATAACCAAAAAAGTACAGACTGGTGAAAGAAAACTATTATCCCCAGATGCATTTTGGAAGAAGCTTTCAAATGGTCTCTTGCCCAAGGCTTATCCAGTCTGTTTGTTTCATTCCCACACGAGCATATTTGATTTTGCTAGCCTTGGCCCAGCTCTCCAATCTATCCAGGTCATTTTGAATTTTGATCCTGCTAATACACCAGAGTACAGGATCAAAATTCAAAATGACCTGGATAGATTGGAGAGCTGGGCCAAGGATAACAAAATGAAATTCAACAGAGAGAAGTGTAAGGTCCTACACTTAGGTAGAAAAAATGGAATACAGAAATATAGAATGGGGGACACGTGGCTGGATAGCAGTACGTGTGAAAGGGACTTAGGAGTTTTCATAGACCACAAGCTGAACATGAGTCAGCAGTGTGATGCAGCAGCCAAGAAAGCCAATGCAATTCTCGGCTGCATCAATAGAAGTATGGTGTCTAGATCGAGCGAGGTACTGGTACCACTCTACTCTGCTTTGGTTAGACCTCATCTTGAAGACTGTGTCCACTTCTGGGTACCACAATTCAAGAAGGACATGGTCAAGCTGGAGCAAGTCCAGAGGAGGGCGACCAAAATGGTGAGAGGCCTGGAAGCCATGAAGCCCTATGAGAATAGACTTAGAGAGCTGGGTATGTTTAGTCTGCAGAAGAAAAGATCAAGAGGGGACATGATAGCCATGTTTAAATATTTGAAGGGTTGCCATGTAGAGGAAGGAGAGGGCTTGTTTTCTGCTGCTCCAGAGACCAGGACAAGGAGCAATGGATTCAAGCTGCAGGAAGGGAGATTCCACCTGAACCTCAGGAAGAACTTCCCGACAGTCAGGGCTGTCCGGCAGTGGAATCTGCTGCCTCACAGTGTAGTGGGGTCTCCTTCTTTGGAGGTTTTTAAGCAGAGGCTAGATGGCCATCTGTTGGGAGTGCTTTGAGGGTGTTCCTGCATGGCAGGGGGTTGGACTGGATGGCCCGTGTGGTCTCTTTCAACTCTACATTTCTATGATTCTATCATATTGTTAAGTCTGGACCAAAAAATCTGCAGGAGCACAGCGGCCTGCTCTTCCTCTTTGCGGTGTAGGAACCTCTCCCTGCTCCTTTCAGTGTTGTCGCTCTGCCTCTGGGACCAAATTTTCAGTCCAAGAAGCCATGCGAAGGGAAACAACTACTCTTGTCAACCTGCAAACCTTTCTTCCTCCGCAGCCCTTGTGCTCAGAGGCAGTGGGGTGGGGGGCCTTCCCAAAGACCCCTTGCCTGCTTTGGGGCAGCCTCTTTGCTTTACCTGGGGTGGCAAGTGGGTTCTCTCTTGCACATCCCCCTCCATTCACCAAGAAAGAGGGAAGGGGCAGCTGAGGGGAGCGGAGCATGCCGGGAGCTGAGGGGAGCGGAGTATTGTCTCCCATCTGGGGCACCCACCTACCTCCTCCACCTTGGAGAGGACAAGGCTCTTCTTGTCTTCGGGGGGGAAATGGAGGTGGCCCATCCCCTTCCGGGCTTCCTTTTCGCAGGGAAGCAGCGGGCGGACTCGGCAGAAGACCCGGATGTTGCCCTGGGTAAGAGGAGGACAGAAAGGAGCTCAGACAGGAGAAACACTCATCCACCCACCCCCCTGCTCCAGAGGCACCCCTCCCCTGCCCTCCACCTGGACATTCACCTTCAGTTCCTGGACAGCGTTGTGGAGGTACCGGCGCTCCATCTCCGACTCGTGCAGCTTCTGCTCTAACTCCATCACCCGGGCCTGCAGGGCCGCCTCCTGCTCTTTGTGCTCAGCCAGGGCCTTTTCCGTCCAGGACAGCTCCGCCTGCAAAGAAAGAGTGGGGAGATGGTTAGGGGCCCCTAAGGGCCCCACCAGCCCAGGGGATGAAGGGTGGCAGCTAGACTGGGCAGGAAAGAGGAGAGGAGGCGAGGCAGCCCTCCACCAAGGGAGGGAGAGCAACAAAGGTGGCTGCTCCGCTCACCAGGAAGTCCCGGGGGCTGGCATGAGGCCCTCTCTTCTTCCTCAGACCCCCCACCCCCTTTCCTCCTTTCCCACAGAGCCTGGAGGGTGTCAACCACCCTCCCATCCCCACCCTGACCTGCCAGAAACACAAAGGAGGACACACACACACACGCACTGCCTATGTCACCACCCCACCTCCTCACCTCTCTGGCTGCCAGCCGGGCCGCCAGCTCCTCCCTGGCCTCCTGGGCCTGCCGGCTGACCGCTTCCAGCTGGGCAATGACCAGGGTCTGGCTCCGGAGAGTCTCCTCCAGCTCCCGCTCCTTGGCCAGCAGCTCTGAGACCCTCCGGCTGCTCCCTCTGGCCTCCTCCTGGCTGGCCTGCAGCTGTGAGGCCAAGGTGCTGCAGGCAGAGAGAGAGAGAGAGGCCACATCAGGCTCAATGGACTGGCAAGCCATCCTTGACCCCCCCCCATCCTCTGCCTGCCAATTACCTGGCCCGTCCGCTCAGCTCCTCTGCCCGGGCCGTCTCCTGGCCCAATGCCGTCTGAAGCCCCATCACCTGGTGCCGGAGGGCCTCATTCTCCCCCGACAGACCCTGGAGCTTCTCTTTGTAGGTGCCCACCTTGGTGCGGAGGTCGCTCACCTGCCCCTTCAGGTCCCAGGGGGCCCGCTTCCTTTCCCCCCTCCGCCGGCTGCAGCGGCAGAAGCAGAGGCTGCTGGGAAGGAAGGAGAGGCGTGAGCGGGGCGGCCTCCTGATGGCCACTTTGGGTGGGTGAGTAGGGAGAGACAAAGACAGGCAGGCCTACCTGGTTTGGGAGGCGCTGCAGAGACCGCCCGACCGAGTGCCGCTGAGGAGAGGAGGAGAAAGAAGGTCAGCAAGAGACCCTGAAGGACCCTCCCTCCCCGCTTTCAACTGGCCCGCCTGGCTAACATCCTACCTTTCTGACCTCTCTTTGGCCCTCCGCCCCTTCCAGTATTCAGCAGAAGATTCTTGTTTTAACTTCCAGTGCCCAACACAACCTACAGAGTTACTCCCATATTTTTCTGTCCTTATTTATTTTTAGCAGCCCGCTCAAAATCTGCATTCTGGGAATTCTTGGCTTCTCACCCAACCAAGGGTTTCCTCTTCTTTCGATTCAACCCCACTGAGTATCTGCAGATTGCTCCTTCCCTCGTTACTTCAAAATCTCAACCGAAAACCTTTTTGTTTTCCAAAGCTTATGGAATTTTAGGAATTTCTAGGCCCTATCTATCCATGCAGATAGACGGAGCCACATAAGCAAAGGATAACAATAAGAATAATACCTGCACCAGAAGCCATGCCACCTCCTCCTGTGGCTGCCCGGGAGGACGACCGGCGTCGGCCTGTGGAGAAACCCTGTCAACCCAGACAGGAAACAGCTCCCCCGGCGTGTTCTGGGGGAGCCCACAAAGGACAAGGGATCCTCTGGGCAGCCCTGCCCACTTTCCTCACTTACCAGGCCCCCCACGGAGGTTCCGGTGTACTGGGGCCGCTGGCAGGGCCCTTGGTCGGGATGTGGCGACCGTCATGGCTCCTCTCTTAGTGGCAGGGGCAGGAGGGCCCCCCCGAGCCCGTTTCTGGAAAGAAAGCAGAGGTTTCAGGTTAGGAAGCTGCTGCCGAGCTTTGTTCTTATTAGAGGAGGGTTTGGCTCTCTGACTTCTGCCCTCCCTTCCGAAAGGGCAACCCACCTCTCCCTGCTCCTGATGCATCAACCCTTGCAGCATAAACATACATCCCCTCCCTGACAATGAGAAGGCCTGCAGATGACAGCACCCCCCTAGCCTGGCAAGGCTCCTCAGGTCTGGCCTCACCTGGAGCTGCTGGGGGGGCTCGTTCTCACTGGTAGCCGGCCGCTTGGAGCGCAAGCCGGGCACGGGGAGTCAGAGAGGCCCTTCAGCGGGAGGGACCTCTCCTTCTCTGTGTTGGTCTTCTGCTCTGCAAGGGGGAGCTGGACGGGGGGGGATGGAGGGGACAGGGTGAGAGAGAGAGAGGATCGGTAAGAGGGAGCAAGGCCACACAACCCCCGCAGCCCCCCCACCTCAGAGACTGGCCCTCGGGGGCCCCTCACTCTCCCCTGGACATCCCAGTCCTACCATATATTCTTGAGTACAAAGTGATCTCACAGGCCAGTCAAAGGCAGATGTTGGCCCCAAATTAGGGAATTTGCTATGACCCATAGATTAGTCAAAGCCCACCCCAAGCAAGACTGGTGTTATGCGCGCCTGAAAGGCCCCCTTGGAGTCCATGTCCTGAGAACATAATCATTTTATATAAAATATAAGGGAGCCATGGAGAGATACTGAAAGGACACGTAAACAGGAGATATCTGTTTTCTGTCTTACATCCTGGAGTATCTGACAAATGGCTAACAGGCCACTTGAAAGGAGTGTCTACAGAAAACAAGAAATTACTCTCTGAGAAAGTAAACAATGTCTGAAGTGTGAAACAGGCTTAAATCTCCGGAGAAAGAGATACTGATCTGCAGGATTCTCTCTTTGAACTAAAAAGAGAAGGATCCATCTTCATAAAAAGATGAAAAACACATATGGCTTTTCCAGGTATGGATCACAATATAAATACTGAGAGAGTTCCTCATTCTGGGGGAGTTCTTTTTGTGAGCCTTTCTGGGTTCTTTCTCTGAAGTTTAAAAGATGCATTTTAAGTGAGGAGTTTTCTCAGAGCCGCAAAAACAATAGAGGTGGTAATCAGCTTAAATTTACAACACAATGGACTTCTCTCCTCACAGGAGTGGCTGGAAATCATCTTTTCTCCCAGCTGAAGATTGGTATCGTATGTCATCAAATCCTTTCTGTTTCTCTTTCTTAATTTTAATCTTTTTCTAACTTTATAGTCTTGTATGCTTGAAGTGTGAATGAAGCTGAGTGAGTGTATGAAATTTAACTTTTTATAGGCTTGTATACTTGCTATAGTGAATGTAGCTGAGTTATTGTAGGGACTTTTACATCTGTGTTAATAAAATACTTAGATTTGAACAACTGGTGTGATTTTTGTCTGACCTTACCTGGGAATACATTGGGTTGGAAGATCCTTGCTGAGTTACCCTGCCTCTTGCTATAGCTTAAGAGAGTGCCAAAGTTAATTTCCCCATCTTTGAGTAATTGCCCTGACCTCTTTGCAGGTCTAAAGCAGTGCAGAGCTAATTTTTCCCCACAAGAGACAATTTTGACAGCTTTTCGGAATCCTTTTCAGAGGAAGCCCTTGTATCACAAACAAATTGGTGGAGTTCTCAGAAAACAGGGTAACACTGGCTCCCCTGAAGCCCCTGAAAACCATCCAGGCATTAATTAAGGAAGAACCTTTGGTTAAATTTAAGAACCACTGGGGTAACTGATTGTATGCTCAAGAGGTCATTGGGAGAAAAGGCCAATTATTGTTTTGAAGGCTAACTTAATAGATACCACAAACAGGCAGCAGCGGGATCACGCTACACACAGCAAAAGAAGCATATGTTGCAACCAACAGTTGGTGAGTTGAAAGCCATTTATATATATATTTACAGCCCGCTTGTACTTTAGTCTAGTTGGGTAAAGTTTAGTTTAGGCAGATTATGAGCAAGTTAGTTATTTGAATTTGTTTACTAAATGCCTTTGAAAACATTTGTATGTTGCGTTATACATTCAGTATATGTTTCAATAAACATATTTTTAAAAAACCATCCAGACATTTGGGGAGTCTGTGCTGTTTAAGGGCAGGAGGGAGTGGATCGACACAAATATATATGGGAACCCACGGGGGCCAGAGGGAACACAGAAGGGGGACTCCCAATTCCAAAACATCCTCCTCCCCCAAAAGTGATGTGCCCACAAAGGTGGGCTTCCTTCCCCGCTGTCCCTCCCAGCGTTCAGTCACTCACCGCTGGAATTGGGGCGTCCATGGCTGGGGGTCGAGCAGGGTGATACGAGTGTGGGACGGACCCTCCAGGGGACCCCCCAGTTCAAGTGGAAAGGTGAGTCTGGTGGTCCTTCAGGTACCCACAGAACACTGCTGCCTGTGGGGAAAGATGGGTCAGTGACGCCAGATGGGGCTCAAGCACCACGAACTCATGCGCCTGGGTGCGGATGCCCGGGCCAAGCAAAGGGAAGGCCTGGATCCCACCCCACAACCACCCTGGGGACCCCTCCCCAAACCAAATCACTTCAGGCGGAACACACTTAGATATCCCAAACATTTTTAGGCAAGTTTGGGTCCCATTTGCAAACTGCCATTTTTTGGCAAGGTGGGAGGAAATACTGGTTTGGCATCAAATCTTCAAGGAACTTGGCGCAAAACAGATTTCAAGGGCTACCGAGGCAAAATCCACACTTTTCTTCCATAATTATTATCAACAAAACGAAGTCAAAATGGGGGATCTGTGTATACCTTTACACCTCCATAGATTGATGGGATGTATATGTATACAATATGCATCTAAGCAGATACACACAAGCTGCCCGCCCCCCGCCAAAATAGAGGCACCCTTTTATAGTAGCTCTGGTGAGAGCCACTGTGGTGTTGTGGTCCAAATATTGGACTACAGTCATGTAGACCCAGGTTGCATTCCCAGCTCAGCCATGGAAACCCACTGAGTGACCCTGCGTGTGACACACACTGTCAGCCCCAGAAAATCCCGTGATGGCTTTGTTGTAAGTCAGAGCTGACTAAAAAGCACACAACAACTAATGGTGGTGATTATTTGAAAGCAATATAAATATGCTTATACTGAAGCATAAATGTTATGATAATGGCATTATCAAAGCTACAAATCCCATTTTAAATCACAATTTTAAGTCAGATGTTCAAATTGTCATCCTTGCACAGCGATACAAAACAAACAAATAAATAAATTCCAAAATTGTAGCCTGTGAAGAATGTATACATTTCTTAGAAAAAACATTATAAGGTGTTAAAAGGCATATCTTTTTTGGAAAAAAAAGGCAAAAATACATACATATATGTTCCAGAATTATCAACTATTAGAGGTGTATACATTTTTGGGGACCCCGTGTAGCTACATGTAATGCTCATGGAGAGGAGCACAGTTTCTAGAAACTATCTAGATTCCCGCTGGATACACCAGTGCTAAAATAAGGTTTAAAAAATACATTACAGAATATTTGTGCATATATGTTTGTGTGTGTACGTGTACGTATATGTGTAGGCACATACTAACATACACACGTATGCACATCTCCATATATCTATGGATTTTAAAAAGGCACCTATTTATGCACCCATGTTCAGTCCCTACACGCACACCCACAGAAAGAAAGGCATTAACAAAACATGTACGGGCATGTTTAAGGCTCATTGTAGTGGAGAAGTTTCAATGCAAGACTCCCAAGAGATGAGGCTTCGAATGTCCTCTGCTCGGCCATGGAGACCCCCTGGGTGACCTCACACAAGTCACACACTCTCAGCCTCAGAGGAGGGCAAAGGCAAACACCCCCCCCAGCAAATTTTGCTAAGAAAACCCCGTGACAAGGTTGCCTGGTCAGAAATGACTTGAGGGCACAGAACGACACAGACCTACCTCAACCTCTCGCTAAATGTTCATAAATATACTACTCTTATAAATAAACATTTAGCACTAGACGTTTTGTCTGTATATTAATATAGAATCCTAGAGTTAGAAGAGATTCCCCCCCCCAAGGGGCACTCCAGTCCAACTCTCTTCTGTCACGCAGGAATAAAAGCCCTCCCTCTGGCAGCGGCCGTCCAACCCCTGCTTTAACCCCCCCCCCACCGAGAGAGATGGATAGTGGACCCTTGGTATCCGCGAGGGCCTGATTCCAGGACACCCCACACACACACCTGTGGATACCAAACCCAGTCCCACGATGTACAATGCAGTAGCAAAACAGTGTCCCTTAACAACGGCAAAATCAAAGGTTGCTTTTGGGAATTTTATTTATTTATTTGGACTATTTCCAAGCCATGGTTGGTTAAGAATCCACAGATACAGAGGGCTGGCTTATATACCGTTTATGTATAAAGAGACACACAATACACACATCCGCATATAAATGCTTACGTATGTATATATTTGTACATATACATACACACACAGAGATGGATATGTACATATTCACACACACACACACACACATATATACACGCATATATATATACATGCATACATATATGTGTATGTATACATATATGTGTATGTATACATGCATAGATATGTACATATGCATACATATGTACATACATATGTGTGCACACATACACACATGTGCACACATACACACATGTATACACACACATACATATATATATACACAGATATGTATGTATATATATATATATATATATAAAGAGATGCACATATACATGTATATTTTACACAGACACACCTATACATATACATACACACAGACACATATGTACATATACTTATATACAAATACACAGGTGATTGCTGGCTTTTTGCTGTAATAATAAACTTGTACTTGTAATACACAGGTGTACATAAACACACACACACACACGCACTCACAGATATCACATACATACCCATATGTACATATATATATACATCCATATATGTTTATATGTATTTGTATACATATATGTGTGTGTGTGTGTGTGTACACATACACACAGGGATTAATATAGACGTTTACATATACACACACACATATATACACGTAGAAACATACACACATATAAACATACACACACACATACATACACACACAGAACAATAGTAAACTACATATGTGTATACACACACACACACACATATAAAGGTATACATATATAAAGGTATACATATATAAAGGTATACACACACACACACACACACACGTATCTATGGGGCCGCAACCCCAAGTATGCACCTATCTTCCTTCCTTCCTTCCTTCCTTCCTTCCCAAGCCTCTGGTAGAGCTCTAGATGGGAGGCGCAGGGCTGCAACGCCCATCATCCCCTCCTCCGGCTATATTTCCAAACACCCATGAGCTTGTTTATACATGCATGCAAAGACACGCGAGTACGCGTGTTTTTAAACAGGCGCATTCACACGTGCGTGCAGATACGTCTTGCCCAGCCCGGCTGGCGGGGGCCCTGGAAGTCAATCCTTCCAAAAGCTGAGGGGCGGCGGCGGCGGGGGGAGGATTTTGGGGGACGCCACCCCCAAAGACACAGGCCGCCTCTCCTTCTCCCTCTCCCTCTCCTCCCTCCCCACCCTCGCCCTGGGCCAGAGGGAGGGGACTGCGGCCCCCATCACCCGCCGCCCCCTCGGCGCCGCCCTGGCCGGGGAAGATGGGAGCTGGAGTCCAGCAACACGGCGCTCCCCCCTCCGAAGCCGCCCCCCAAAAGTCGCCGTTTCGACCGCCCCGGCCTCTAGTCGCTCCTCCCTCGCCTCCCCCGGGAGGGAACTCTGCACATGCCCAGGGGAGCCGCCTCGCTCACCTGCCTCTCCGGCCTCTTTCTCTCCCTCCTACCCCGCCAACGACCGCCCGATTCAAACGGGGCTCCCGTCAGCCCTCGCGGCCGGCGACGGGCAGGCAGGCCGCGTCGGCCAATGGGGAGCCCCCGTGGGCGCCGGCGACGGGGCCGCCGGCCAATCCTTTCTCCTCCTTGCGCGCCCCGGCTCCGAACCGACCAATCCGCTCTCCGCTGCCCCGCCCCCCTTCATGCCGTCCCCGACGGGGGCCGTGCGCGCTCCCTGGTGAGACGTGAGTGCGCGTGCGCGCGCCCCGCGACAAGCCCCCCTCGGCCTCTCCCTCCTTCTTGCCCTGGCGGCGGCGGCTGCGCGGAGGGAACTGGGCCGGGCCTGGAGGGGCGGGGCCGTGGGCGGGGCCTCGAGGGAAAGGGGGCGGGGCCGGGCCTGTTTGTCCTGTCCTCCCCCTCCCTCCCTGGGGGAAAAAGGGAACCCGCGGGAGGGGGCTCCTCCCACCCCCCCGGCTGGGCGGAGGGGCCACGCAAGCAGCCCCCCCACCGGGGCGGCCCCCTCCCCGCCTCAGCCTCACCTGTTGAACACCCAGCTCTTTCCCCTGCAAGTTGCAGAAGGAAGGAAGGCAGGAAGGCAGGAAGGAAGGAAGGGGGTCTTTGGGGGGCCGCTGGGTGTGTATCCCGAGCGGGGCGGAGGCCCTGTTTGTTTCCGAAGAGCCCTCTTGGGGGGGGGATCTCAAGCCCACTCTGGCCTGGAGGCGGGGGGGGGACAGTGGGGTTGGGGAGGGGTCGCCTGTCAATCATCCCTTCCTTTCTGGGGGGCGATGCAGACGCGGCTGAAGGTCGCGTAAGGGCACGGGGGGGGCGACCCCTGCCCAGGGGCTGCAGATTGGGGCGGCGGGGGAGGGAGGGAGGGAGGGGCGCGGGGAGGAAGCCCCCTCCCCAAAGTCCCAGGAAGGGTCAGTCGGAGGCCGGAGAGGGGGGGCTGGGGGGGCGCCAGGGGGTTTCCCGCCCCGTCGCCCCTCCGCGTCCCCCTCGGCGCCCCCCGCCCACCCCGGCTGCCGCCGCCGCCGCTTCTGCCGCTGCTGCGTCACTCGGGCCGAGGAGGAGGAGGAGGAGGAGGAGAGGAGGAGGGGGCGCCGATGCCGCCGCCGCCGCCGCCGAGGGTCCCGCTCCCTCCCCGCTGAGCCCCCGCCCCCTCCCCACGGAGCAAGCCGGGCAGGAGCGACGCCCCCCGTGGCCCCCAGCCCCGATTCCAGCCGGCGCCGCTGGGAGGAGAAGAGTAAGGGGGGCGGAGGGCCGCGGCGGCCCCCCCGTTCCCTCCCCGCCCCCCAAATCCCCCCTCTGCGCCCCTCCCCGGGAGAGGCGCCCGCCCGCTTCCTCCCCGGGGGCGGGGGGCAGGGGAAGAGGTCGCGGTCTGGGTTAGGGGTCCGGGACCCCCGGGATCGGGGAGGGGGCGGAGGGGAGGGGGCCTCGGAGGGCGGGGGGCTCCCTCCCTGCCTCCCCCAACGTGTTTTTCTGTGCCCCCCCTCGCAGGCAGGAGGAGGGGCGCAATGTGATGGCGAGTGAGCCCCCCGCCCCCCAGGCCGCCGCCCCCCGAGCGACCCGGACGAGCGCCCGCCTGACCTCCGGCCCCTGGAAGCGCCCCGCCGGGGGGCGCCCACCCCCGCCGCCCCCTCCCCGCCCGCCCCCTCCCCCGCCTCCGCCTGGCCCCGCTTCTGGGAGGGCCAGGATGTCCTGGCGCGCTGGACCGACGGCCTCCTCTACCTGGGCACCATCAAGAAGGTCAGTGGCCGGCCCCCCGGGCCCCCCCAGCCCACCACCCCACGACCCCCGGCCCCCCTTCTAACCCCCCGCTTCCTCCCCCCAACAGGTGGACCCGATCCGCCAGGTCTGCCTGGTGCAGTTTGAGGACGACTCGCAGTTCCTGGTGCTCTGGAAGGACATCAGCCCAGGTGGGGGGCTTGGGGAGGGGGGCGGGAGACCCCCCCCACTCACATGCACCCCACACTCACATGCACCCCACACTCACATGCACCCCACACTTGACCCTCTGCTCCGCCCCCAAATGGTGACCCCTGTCTTTCCCACGGACCAAATCGAGTCCCCCTTTCCATCTCCAAGAAGACCCCCACCTGTTGCCTCCCCCCCATAAAAACCCTGCCCACCTCAGGGGCGCCCAAAGGGAAGACGGGGGGACCCCACCCTGCAAATAGCCCTCCCTGATCCCCCTGTACACAGTCCCAGTCTCTCACTTATCTTAATTGGTTTCGAACTGGCCAGTCCGGTTCTAGAAAAGGGGTCCTTAAGAGGAGGAAGGGGGGGAGCTGTTGGGAGCTAATTGACCCACCAATTAGCAACTCAGAAAGGCTTGTGGGGGGCCTATGGGGGTCAGCCACTGATGGGTCCCCTTTCTCCCCCCCCGTCCATTTGTCCGTCTGTCTATCTGTCTGTCCGTAGCGGCCATTCCCGGAGAGGAGGAGTCCTGCTGCGTCTGCCACTTGGAGACCGTGAGCCCCGAAAACCGGCTGGTGAGGTGCGGGAAATGCAGCCATGGTGAGTCTGGGGGTCTCAGGGGGGGTCCCAATTGCTCACCCTCAAGCAGGGGCAGAGTGCAGCCTGAGGAACTCCCTGCCACTGGATGAAATAAATCGGCAATGATTTCCATCTGGCTTTTCCCCCAGGCACTTTCCAAACGTTAAAACGCTGCTGAGGGGGCTTTTCTTTTTGGGGTGAGGGGCTCCTGAGATGTAGGAGGAGGGTCTCCCTGCCCTCTCTGAATCCCCTTTTTTCTTCTCTCACTCTCTCCCCCCCCCGAACTTCAGCCTACCACCAGGAGTGCCACCTTCCCCGGGTGCTCAGCGATGGCGCTTGGATGTGCCGGCAGTGCGTCTTCGCCGTGGCCACCAAGGTGAGGGAGGGCGGGGGTCCGACTGGGGAGGGGGGGTGGGGTGGGGAGCATTGGCCATCCCCCCACCCCAAAATACTCCCACTTGGGCGCCATCTCCTGCTTGGGTCCCGTCCTGTCGGGGGGGTCCTTGGACCCCTCCACCTTCCCCTTCGTGCAGGGGCGGCACCCAGATATTCCCAGATTGCAACTCCCATCATCCCCCTCCCTCAGTTATACTTTTATGTTCCCTGGTTAACGTGTAACCAGAGAAGCTTTCATTGGGATACTTTGTTTATTTGTCTTTTTACAAACGTTTGTATACCTTTTAAAGTGATTTTGTTGTTCTGGTTTTGAAACTGGCTCCTTTTTAGAAACTGCCTTGGGAGAAAGGCGGCATGCAATCTGAATAAATAAAAATAATCACAGGGTGGGAAGAGACCACATGGGCCGTAGAGTCAAAAATAAATAAATAATAAATAATTATAATAGCCGTGTGGATGGGTGGCAGTTGTAGTCAGAAGTATCTGGGAGAAGACCCCATCATCCCCCCCATCGCTGGAGAAAGCCCCCACCTCCCCTGGAACTGCAGAATCTTCTTCCCTGTTGTTCCAGTGAGAGCCTGCGTGGGCTTTCTGCATTGCACTATCAGGTTGCAGATTGTGCCATGAAATTCTGACCTGGGGTGTCTCTCTTTCTCTCTCGTTCTGCTGCAGCGGGGGGGCGCCCTCAAGAAGGGTCCGTACGCCAAAGCCATGCTGGGCATGAAACTGGTTCTGCCCTACCAGCTGAAGGCCCTGGACTGGGACGCGGAGCACCTCACCAACCGGCAGCAATGCTACTGCTACTGCGGGGGGCCTGGAGAGTGAGTTTCAGCCAGCAGGGTTTGGGGGGGCGAGAATGGCTGTCTTCTGCTTCCTACCCACCCCACGGGGAATAAACGGGGTCTGGCCGTGTCTCCCATCAGTCCGCAGATGCAGTGGTGGGGAGTTCCACAGGACAACAGAGCTCTCTTTGTCAGAGGGGGGTCCTTGGCTCTGGATCCAGGCTGTTCTCCCCCCTTCCAAGCTCTGGGGATTTGGGGTGCCAGCCCTCCCCATTTTATCCCCCCTCTCGCCCCCCCCAGGTGGAATCTGAAGATGCTGCAGTGCTGCCGGTGCTCCCAGTGGTTCCACGAAGCCTGCACCCAGTGCCTGACCAAGCCCCTCCTCTACGGGGACAGGTGAGGGGGAGAGGGGCCTCCCAACGCTGGCCAGGGGGGTGGGGGCACAGAGGGGAACGAGGAGGGGGCGGTTTCTCCGCTTTGTGGCATGGAAGTTCTCCAGGGCTGCCGGTCAGGGTTTGTAGAACTGGTCTCAGAGGGGCCTCGAGGGTGGGACTTGGGGTCCCAGGTTCTGTCTTTAGGGGAGGTGTTAAAGACCTCCCTGCCTGTGACGCTCCCCAAATTGGATTCAGAGAAACTTTACTCCAGAAGCCTTGGCGGGAATCCTGGCTTCTGCCGGCCAGAGCGGCCAGTACCAGCCTAGCAGGGAGCTCCCAAGGGCTCGGCTCCCAGGGCTGCCTTCCCTTGTTCCTGCGTCCCGCCAGTGGAAGGAGGGTCCTGGCATCTGTCCCCAAGCGGGAATCCCACCTGGAAGGAACAGCGTTCGAGAGCCGTGGGCACTGCCAGCCAGACCGGGCAGTCCTGAGGGCCTAGACTGGCCCCTTGCTGGGCTGTGGGGCAGCTGCCCCTCTTCCTGGAGCAGAAGGCCCTGAGTTCAAGGCCGGCGAAAGAGAATCCCTGCAGCCCAAAGCCCAGCGGCTGCCGGCCAGAGACACCCCAAAGGGCCCCACCCCAGAGGTCGAGGCCAGGATGGGAGGGTCCTTCCACTACGTTAGGACCCAGGTGTGGCCCCCCCCAAAGGGGCCGGCTGCTTGTCTGCAAAATAATACCCTTTTCAGGGGGAGGGAGAGTTGCAGCTGCTGGCCAGAGCTGGGAATACTGGCTCTCCAGCCGCCCATAATGCCCAGGGGCCTTGCACTTACTCTCAGTTTCCTGGGAGTTCCTGCATGGGGAATGGTGGATGATGGGGGCGTAATCCTGCTGCCCAACTAACTCACTCACCTCTTTGCTCCCCACTTCTTCCTCGTTCTCCGGGGGGACTGGCAGGTTCTACGTCTTTGAGTGCTGTGTCTGTCGGGGGGGCCCTGAAAGTGTCCGCCGCCTCCCCCTGCGATGGTGAGTGTAGCTACACCTGGGGGTGCGGTGGGGGGCCGGTCTGAGGCTATGGCTGTTATCTTGTGGCAGGGAGTTCCATAGTTCCCTCTTTGCAAATAGTGGTAAAGCAGAGCTGAGGGGGAGATAAAGAAGGTGGTCCATTTGCCCCCACCAGTCGCTTGACAACCCACTCTCCTGCCCGAGAGGCCTGGAGTCCCCTCCAGGCAAGTGTGGACTCCATTTCCCAGCAGCCCCAGCCAGCATGGCCAAGAGCAATGGGGACTGTAGTGGGAGTTCCTTCTGTGTCATGTGAAAAGAAAACCTGGAGTTGGTTGAAAGGTGTGAACTGGGAAACTTTTTAATAGGCAAAAAGGCACCACGGCACCTGAGGAAGCTGTTTTAAAAACATTCCATGTTAAAATATATTTAAAATGTCGTTACCGTTATTGCTGTTGAATCGGTCAAATGACTTGGGACAGAAAACAGAATGAAAAAGTAGCTGGATTTTTAAATAATAGCTGTTATAATTACAATTGACATCATCATCATTAAAAATCTGTCAATAATAATAAATAATTATATACATATATAATTAGTATTGACAGATTTTTAATGATGCTGCTGTCAATCATAATAATAGCTGTTATTTAAAAAATACATACACTTTATATATATATATATGTATATAAATAATTTGCTGGCATGTAAGACTCACTTTTTTCCCCTGAAAAATACTGTTTGAAAACAGGGCACGTCTTATATACTGGCAAACACAGATAAATATTAGATTTAGTATATATGCATTATTATTATTATTAAAAAAACTGGCTATTTTTTCATTCCATTTCCCAACTCAAACCATTCGACAGATTCAGTAGCACTACTAATTACTACTGCATTGTACTACAATATTATTGTATTGTTTTATTTTGACAGTATTTTTTGCTATTGGCATTATTATTACTGGTACTTGTACTGTTATTTTTTAATGGAGGAGTTGCTTGTTGCTGCATGAGAAAATCTGGTTTTGCTCAACTGCAAATTTAAACAGTGAGAGAAGCCGAGAGAGTGTGACTCGCCCAAGGTCACCCGCTTGGTTTCCAGGGCCGAGTGAGGCTTCGCACCCAGGGCCCCGATCCCCCACTCAGACCCCGCGGCTGCCTTAGAAAGAGACCAGCAAAAAACATCCCCGGAGCCCCTCTGAGTGGGTTTTGGACCACGGAGCGGTGCTTGCCCTCTCCCCTGACTGGCTCCCGTGGCTGAGTGTCCCACCTTGCAGGGTGGACGTGGCGCACTTGATCCTCTACCACCTGAGTATCTGCTGTAAGAAGAAGTACTTTGACTTTGAGCGGGAGATTCTGCCCTTCGCCAGTGAGAACTGGGACAGCCTCCTCCTAGGAGAGGTGAGGGGGGTCCCACGCATGTATCGGGGGTGTGTGTGGGGTGTGGGTGGTGTGCGCATGCACCATCCCACACGGGCGCCCTTCCTGCAGGAGGGGGGCGCTTGCAGGATCCTGGGGCCCATCTGCACCCCAAAATCAAAGCAGCATGGCTCTGTTTAAGGCCATTTCTGCACTAGTATTATAGCACTATGATTCTGCTTTCAACATCCTATGGAATCCCAAAGTGGAATCTTAGCAGTATACCACTCTAGTGCAGAAATGGTCTCAATTGTCAAAGCTGCAATCCTGGGATTTGTGGTTTAGTTTATTATTAGTATTGTATTGTTATTCATATCCTCTTGGTTTTTTTTTTTTTTCCTACCAAAATAGGGATTCAAAGCAGCTCACAATTTGAAAATTTAACCATTTTTTTTAAAATTTCTGCATGTTCTTGAAATGACTTTATACTGCTTTTATTTGGTTGGTTTAATTTACTTTTTTTTTTTTGGTAAATGTTTTTAATTGACTGTTCTGGAGGTGGCATGCAAAGGGAATAAATAAATAAAAGAAGCAATACAGTTAAAAACATATGGAAAGATCTCCACAGGTAGTTGGAATGGAATCATACTGCTATGATGTTGGGGTGCGGAAAGGATCCTGGTGGATCTGATCTCTCAGGAGGGAGCAGTCAAGTTTAGGAAGGACGTGCGGGGTGGATTTGGGGGTGGTTTCTCCTCCCCTCCCTTGCTGATCGTCTCCCCCTTTTCTGCCCTTCCAGCTCTCAGATACCCCCAAAGGGGAGCGGTACAGTCAGCTCCTGAATGCCCTGACTGGCCACAAGGACAGGTAGGCCCCTGCGTTGCTCATGGGGGGGGCAGCATGTACGCACACACTCTTTCACACACAAGCACCCAAATACACGTGCACCACAGCTCATCCTTGATCACAGACTCATAGCCTGAGAAATGGTCCTGAGGACTTCAGAAGGGGGTCCCAGAGGCTGGATCAGGCCCCCAAATCCCCAGAAGGAGGACGTGAGCCCATCAGCCACCCCCTCCTCTCCTTCCTCCTCCCTCCCCCTTGCTTTGGTGTGACCTACACTTTAAAAGCCTGTTAGCCTGCTTGCCCGGTGGTTCCTTCCCAGGGGATGGGGAGAGGGCCTCTGCCTGGACTAGAGTCGCCGTCCCCTGTTCTGGGGGTGGGGTTGTCTTGTACCAGGAACAGCTGCCTACCTCTGAGACCCCCTCTTTTTTTCTCCCAAAATTCTCAGATTCATCTCTGGGAAGGAAATCAAGAAGCGCAAGGGTCTCTTCGGGCTGCATCTCCGGATCCCACCCCCTGCGCCGCAGATCGGAGACGGTGCTGGGGACGGACGGATCCCTCTCATCTCGGAAGGCAGGTGAGGAGGAGGAAGAGGAGCGCCCCCTTCCCTCCACCTGGACCCCCTCCTCCTTCTCTGACACCTCCCATGCGTCTCCAGTCTCAAGGGATCAGGTGTCACTTAGGCGGAGCGTGGAGGGGTGTGTGTGCAAAGGCAGCAGCAAAGGTTTCTGGGAAGAGAAGTGGTCTTGCTGCCCCCACCCAGCCAATTATGGGGGTCCGGCTCCCATCCAAAGACCCCTCCCTGCCCTCCCACCCTCATTCAGCAGCCCCCCCTCCATGCTGTGCAGATAAGGAGGGTCTCTTACAGGTTCCTTTCAGGGCAGGGCAGGCGTGGGAAGGGGTCCTCGGGCTGCCGGAGGGCCCGGCGGCGGCAGCAGCAGCAGCAGCAGCAGCAGTGCCCGGGCGGGGGGATCGGGCCCCGAGCGTGGAGCGGCGCAGCATCAAGGAGAAGGAGCGGCCGCAAGAAGCCCCGGCCCAGGTAAGAAAGGGAGGCTGTGTGCTAAGGTTTGAGCCTGTGGGATGAGCCCTGGGGCCCACCTAGCAGGGGGGCGCTGTGGAGTTTGCAATCAGTTCTCAGTCTGGCTTTATTTTTTCTGAAGGATACTTGGGGGCCTATTATTAGATTTTACGTATCTTTTTAATCTTTTGCATGTTTTCAAAAATGGTTTTATGAAATCCGGTGATTTTTAATTGTTTTTAAACCTTATTGTAAAAGTTTAATTGACTCTTCCTGGAAACCACCTTGGGTCCCACCTGGGGAGAAAGGCGGCCTACAAATGGAATGAAATAAAATGAAATAATAACTAAATAAATACATTAGAGAAACTGAGGCTGAAAAGCGTGTGGATGCATATACATATGCACTCTGGGCAAAGAAGTATTTCTTGTCTCCGTCTCCCTCTCCCCGCACCCCTTCCTCATGATCAAAAATCAGACTGGTTTTCAGCTCTTGAGTTGGAAGGGATTGCCAGAGGACATCTAGTCCAACCTCCTGATGCCGGAAGGAAAGGGGAACTGTCCTGTTCAAAAATATCTGTGCTCACCTTTTACCACGGGACTTCAGGAATCTCACGTGATTTAAAAGTGGCTCGTTTTGATTGCTCGGAGCAAAACGAGGAGAAATGGAACAGTTTCAGTATCTTTTGGTGTTCCAGGCCCATATATCAACCCTCTTGCTCCGACTTTCGTTCTCTGAATACCTTGATGAGACTCATGAAGCTGTGTGCGTGTCTATTCTGTCTCTGAGAAGTCGTCATAATCATTGTATTTCCCATGAAATGGATACCAGTCCTTCACGGGCAAAAAACAACTTTGCCACTGGAGCAGATATTTTGGCCATCCCTCCTCTGCGCCAGCTTGAACCCCCTGCAGTTGGCGACCTCGCTTTGTGGCCTCTTGTCTTGCACACACTCCATCTGGACACACAGCTAATGCTCTCCCTTCGTACACTACTTTCCCATCTTCCACAGGCGACTCCTCATCCAGAGGAGAACCTGTTTAGGTTACTCTAGTGGATGGTGTCAGGCCCTCCTTTGGAGGTCCTTAAATCAAAGACGGAGGGGGATCCCTCAAGGACACTTCACCTGTGGATCACTGCCATGGCAGAAGGGGGTTGGACGGATGGTCTTTGAGATCCCTTCTACCTTGATGATCCCATGATTATTATTATTATTATTCACCTTTTCTCCAATATTGCGATTCAAGGTGTTCTACGAGAAAAATACAGTTGGCCCTCTGCATTTGCTAGGGTTTGGGGGTGCAGAACCACCACTAAACTGGAAAAAAACACAAATATCAAAATGTATGTGTGTTTCTGTGGAAAGGGGGCTGAGGTATGGTGGGGGGAGTGGGCACCCAGGACCCTTATTTCTTCCTTGGGTATGGGGGGGCACCAGGGGAGGGTTTGTGGTGCTGAGAAACTGGGCTGTGATCTGTCCTTAGCTGGGCAGGCGGATGCTGCTGGAGGAGGAAGAGAAGGACAAGAGGTGGGTTTTTAAAGAGCTGCATGGCCTAGAGGGAAAATTCCCCCCGAAATTCTGAGGTGCGGCAGGGCGCAGGTTGGAGAATCTCGCAAATAATATGAAAGTTAGACCAGCAAACGTGGAGGGACGGCTGTACAGTCCTCGCACGTGCACACAGACCAAAGGGAACGCCACCCCTCTTAGCTGCAGCGCAGCAAGGAAGTGCGGTGAAGTCCCCCAAGGTCAAAGTGTCCCCCACCTTCCAGCAGAGTAACAATGAAAAGGCACACGCACACACGCCTCCTTCTCCCCTCTCCGCGCAGGAGGTGGTGCAGACCCCGGCCAGCGCTAGCCCGGGCTACAGCGGCTACGGCGGCCCCTCCAGCACCTACAACTTCCGCCGCACAGATGCCCGCTGCCAGGACAGGTGAGGGGGCAGCAGCCACCGGGGAGGGGTCTGACTCTCACTGGGGGCGGGCAGCTCCATAAAGCATCCTCTGCATTGACCGCCTGCCCCTCTTTTCCATCCCTGCAGCGCCTCAATCCGGATGTTCGCCTCCTTCCATCCCTCGGCCAACACTGCAGGGACCTTGAGGTGAGTACGGGGAAGGGCATGGGAGCGTGTTTGTGTTCCAGGAACCTTTACTTTCCAGGAGGCTTCCCATTTTAGCAGTCATTTACCCTGTACTTTTGCTAAATAACCTAATAAGCAATAACAGCCCACTGCTTTTTTTCAAACACAGTGATGAGTTAGCAGAACTGGAGTTCCTTAAAGAGATGTCCCGATTGCTGCCCTGGTTCACGGGAGGCGGGGAGACGAGGGAGGGAGGGAGTTTCCAGGCGCTGCCGCCATGACAGTCCTGATTTGGGAGGCCAGGACTGGACCGGGGGGGGCCGCTGAATCTCTGGGAAATTAGCTGATGGTCTCTCCCCCACCTTCTTGCAGCACAAACAGCAACAGCAGCAGCAGTGGAGCCTCCCTGGACCCTTCCGACACAGCAGGACTCGCACCCAGCTCCTCTTCTTCGACAGACCACGAGAGCCCCGAGCGGCCCCCGGCCTCTGCCTTCCCGCCTTCTCGTCCAGCTCCCAAGCGCCACGCGCAACTGCCGCCACCCTCTGCCCCCTCCTCGGCCCTTTGCGCCCCCTCTGCGGCCTCCACTGCCACCAGCTCCACCACCAGCAGCTATTTTGGGGCCATGGGGCGCCTGGCGCGGGGGGAGGCGGTGCGGATCTTGGCCCGACGCGTCACCACCGACGGCACCGTCCAGTACCTGGTGGAATGGGACGGGGGAGGAATGTTCTAGCCCCTTGTTTAGGGAGAGAGGAGGGGTCATCGCCTGCAGTTCCCATTCTGTTCCGGAACAAAGAAGAGGGAGATGAGGAGATGCCAACACCAGTGCTGTCCCCCAGAGACAAAATGGACTCCCAGCCTCGCTTCACATAGCAGAGGGGGGAGAGGCATGGTTGCCTAGGAAGGAAAGACTGCGGCGTGGAGTTCCACAGGACAGGACCTTGGGGGGGGACACCACTGAGAAGGCCACGAACTGCATGCAGCTTCTTTCCAGACGGGAGGAGGGAGGACGCCCCACCCGCTCACCAGCCGCCACTTTCTTCTTCTGCCCCCCTCCCTCCTCAGTCTGCTGCGGGGCATCTTTGCACAAGAGTTTAATTTGGGCTTCTTTTTTAAGAGGTATTTGTTGGTCAAGGATTTTATTTCAGGCAGTCCCGAGGAGGGGAGGGGAAGAGGGAGGGCAAGGGGAGGTCCCATCCCCCCTCTCCCCCTACACACACCCGCGCCTGCATCACCGCTGCTTCTCCGTGTCTCGTGGCCTCTGCCTTTTGCCGCCGTTGCTGCTGAACTGACTGTATGAATCGCGCACCACGCCGAATAAAAAGAGCTTACGGTAGAGAAAGAGAGAGATACTCTGGTACCTGGATTGGGACCCCTCTCCCCGAAAAACACCCACATGCACAGAGCTTCCGGCCTCTCCCTCTTGGAGAACTTCACTGCAACTCCCAGCATCCCCCAGCCACGCCCCTCAGCTCCCTTAACGGAGCTGAGAGGCGTGGTTGGAGGATGCTGGGAGTTGAATTCCAACAAAAGTAACTTTTCCAAGCTCTGTTCTTTGCCTCTGGACACAGCACCACATTGCTGCAGCCTTCCCTCTTAATTTTTTATTTTAATTTTAATTTTCACAGCGTAGTAAGGTAACATCTCCCAGGCATTCATGGGTTGGGGTTTTTTTTGGGGGGGAGGTCAAAGGGCACGATCCGGCATCACTCCTGCTCCTTCTCGGGCACCGTCTCTTCAACCCACTGCAAGTAGGGGGGGTTGCCCTGCTGGATCGGGACCGCTATCACCTCGGCGACTTCGTACGGGTGCACCGACCTGCAAACCAAAGGGGGTGGACGGTGGCATTCCTCGCAATCTGAGTTCTTTTCTTCTTTGCCCCATAACTATCCAATGGGGGGGGTTTAAACCCTCAAACTGCCCCCCTCCTGCACCCCAGTTCCAATAGGACTCACCGGACAAATTCGGCCAAGGCAGGGACACGGGAGGTGCGAGTTTTGATCATCTGCGGAGGAGGAGAAAGAAGAGGCAGCCTTGAGTTCCAAGTCACAAGAGAGTGAGCCCCCCCCAACACTGGGTGGAAATGCGGCCCATCCCCAAGACCCCCTCCCCAAAAGCTGTCAGGAAATGTTTCTCTGTCCCCACATTATGGGGCAAAGTTTTTTAAAATTCATGCTCTAGGACACATGGGGCAGTGGGTAATATTTATGTCTGGGGGCTATTTCCTCTGGTGGGGGGAGGAGAGGTCACCTCCACTTAGCTTCCAATAACAGAGGGAAATGATTTGGGGGGGGCATAACCAATATGGGGCAGCCTTAAGACATTGACTGTTTCTCCCACAGCCACCCGTCCGTTACGCCTTCTCTTCCGCACTGGTTGTCCCAGTTGCTGCCAAATTCCCACCCTCCCACACTTTGGCAGAGCGGCCCTGCCTTCCTCCCCAGCCCCAAACTACAAATCCCCTGCATGCACCACTCTTCCTGTCTGGGGCTGGGGGTTCAGGAAGTGGCTGTCTCTCCAGGGCTCTTGCCAATCATGGGGGGCCCTCCCTCCCTCCCTCCAGGGGGCAGCCCCCTCTCATCACCCCCCAACACAGTGGGGTAGGATGGGTAGGCAGGAATTGTGCCATGTCCCTGACCCAGGATGCTGGGAAAAGTTACTTTTGATGGGGGGCGGATAGGAAAGCCACTGCAGCCAGCAGCCATGCCAGGTGGGGGAATATGGAATGTGTAGTCCAAAAAGAGGACCTAGTGAGCAAGATGGCTGGAAATGCCCCAAATCTGTTCTTTTTTTGTAGTGAGGGCACAGATTTGAAACGGGGGGAGGAAGAGGAGGGCATGGGGTCTCACTGTTGAACCCCCTCCACCTGACAGACCCTCCCTCCCCGCACACAGGTGTGCACTCACCAGCAGCACCTCTGAGTCCTCCTCGATCTTCCCTTTCCACTCATAGCTGAGAGAGAGAGGGGGAGAGGGCCGACACCATTAAGGCCCTGTCACTTTGCAGCCCACCCCTCCTTGCCCCATGCCTGGGCCACCTCCGCCCCCACTCCCACCCCCACAGTTAGGGGAGGGGGCGCTTACATGGAGGTGATTTGGGGGACGATGTTGACGCAGGCCGCCAGGCGCTTCCCTACGACTGCCCTGCAGGGAGGGAAAAACAGGGATGCATCAGAGGGTGAGGGGAGCCACGCTGGGGCACAGAAAGGGGGGCCATCTGGCTGCCCTCCCCCCACCAAGGGAGGCATGGGGGGAATAGCCCCTCCACCATTGAGGCACTTCCTACACACAAGGCTAGGGCCCGTTTTCTGTCCCTTTGTCCAATTCCTTGTGGCAGTGAGTTCCACCGGTCACTCAGCCGAACCCCTCCGGAGAGCCTCCGTGTCCCCTTCGGTGGTGATGCCCCCCTCCTCCAAACAAGCCCCCCAAAAGAGCCCCTCCCCAGACCTGGCGATGTCCTTGGCGACCGTCTGGTTGGGGCAAGTGACGAAGGCGGCCGAGACGGCCCCGGGAGCGTAGGAGAGGGCGGCGGAGGGTCCCGATCCGGAGGCGGCGGCCATGGAGGAGGAGGAGGAGGCGGCGGCGAGGGCGGAGAGGAGGCGGCGGGGGGCCGTCCAGAGAGGGGGACCATCAGCAGCAGGGAGAGGAGGAGGACCTGCAGCGGAGGGGGCGGAGCCAGGGCTGGGGGCGTGGTCCATACACACCGGGGAGCCACCACCTCTCAGGCCCCGCAGCCAAAACAGAGGCCCCCCAACCGCTCCCGATCGCAGCGGGGGGGCTCCAGGCAGGGAAAGCAGGGGCGAGTGGGGGGCTGGGAGGGTTCCCCCTTCCCTCCCCTCCCCTCCTACTTACACAAGCGGCCCCCTTGGCCATCTGCGTGCGGCTGGGGGGCAGTCCCGCGCCCGGCATGGGATGGGAGGGGCGCCTACCCTGCAGGGGGGGGACAACCACAGCAGCACCTTCAGCCCAGCGGCCCCCCAGGAGAGGAGGAGGGGGCTCCGCCTCCGCGCAGCATTCAGACGAACCGACAGCAACACGTGTCGGCTGCGCGTGAATACTCCGCGACCCTCCCGCCTCTAAGAGGGAGGGGGCGTGGCGGGGGGGCAGCAGGAAGGGACTCAAGGGTGCACAAGGGCCGGCGCCCCTTCCTTGGGGGGGGTGATTTTTTTGCAGGAGGGCCTTTGCAGAGGCTGCTTTCGGGGTCCCCCCCCCTATTTTGTGCAGATCTCCCCCCTCCCCTCGTTTTCTCTACCTGCTCCCTGACGGGTCCTCACCACGTGAACGGAAGCCCCTCCCCGCGTGTTGCGTCACCCTCACCCTCCCCTCCGCAAGCCCCGCCCAAGAAGGTCGCTGCGGGGCGGGGCGGGGGAAGAGGAGGACACGCGTGTATTTCCGCTGCCTATTCACACGTGCATCGCAGCAACGCCCCTCCCACGCCTCATGCAATGCAATTGGGCGCGGCGGCGGCGGCGGCTGCTGCTGCTTTTGCTGTTCCTGCTTTTACGGGGCGGACGGAGAAGAAAACTCCGCGCATGTTCCGAGACCCCTATTTTGCAATTGCAAAAAAAAAGTGGGGGGACTCCCACTCGGCATGGATGGGGGGGGTAGGTTTGCGTAAGACCTCCGCAGAGGAGCCTGGGAAAGGGGCGTACTTTGCGTACTACAACTCCCAGCATCCTCCAGTCAGCGTGGGTTCTGGGAATTGTAGTCCAAAAGTGTATATTCGTTTTCTTCTTCTAGGCCAGGAACGGCGGGGGGGGGGACAGGTGCGGATAAGACCCTTCCCCTTCCGCCCTCGGCTCCCCTCTTTTTTCTGACGTACCCCCCTTCCCCCTTCCCCGAATTGCTGGGTGATTCCCACGCTGGAACAGTAGGCAGGTGCGGACGCCCCGGGCTGAAACCGGTTCAGACTTAGTTTCCAGTATCCTGCTGAATGGGAGGGGAGGAGAAGAAGGGGGGCTCTCCAACCTGCCCATGCTTTGGGGGAGCAAAGTGGGTGGTCTTGCTCCCGAGTAGACCCGCCTGGCACGCTTTTGCGGGGTGTGTGTGTGCAAACCATTTATTGACGCTTTAAGGAGAAATCCCAAAATTATTGCTGGAGGCGCGAAGTCAGGTAACCAGGGGAACGTTTTCTAAGAATATCCAAAGGGAGAACGAGCAGCCACGACCCTGAGGATGGAGAGGCAGCGGGAAGTTACATTTTTGGACTACAGCTCCCAGCATGGCGTTTTGGGAATTGTAGTCTCCATCCCCCCCCCGCCCACCTGCTCCCGAATGCGTCGTCTCTGTTGGGGAGACACGTGTGCTGTGGGCCTCTTACGCACGTGTGAATTCCCCTGCGGAAACAGGTTTTGTTTTTATTAAAAAGCATCACCCTGCGTCCAAATAAAGCAACCAAAGTAGGGGTCCTGCCAAAGGAGAAAAATCTTAAATATATCTGTATATGCAGACAAACACAGTGGGAAGGAGGGAAGAACAAAAATCCGCCGGTCGGGCACTTGGGTGTCTTGGTTCAGGGCATTTCCGCACGAGGCTGTTATAGCGCGATGATTCCACTTTCAACATCCTACGGAATCCTGGGGTTTGCAGTTTCGGGAGGGGCCGCCTGGCCCCTCCCGAAACAGCAAACCCCAGGATTCCGTAGGATGTTGAAAGTGGAATCACCGCGCTATAACAGCCTCGTGCGGAAATGGAGCCAGTTGCGCAGTGTTGGCACAAAGCGCCCTTAACGCACAACTCCACACGAAAAGGGCCGCCGTGAAGGAAGTGGGCAGGGCCCTCAAGCATCGGATCTCAAAACCAGAATTGCCCAAATCCCAGTTTCTGTCTCGGGCTGTGGACGTTGCACAGTGAAGGCAGCGAAACAGCGGGAGAGTTTCCACACCTTGACTCAGCCAAAAATCCAAGTGGAGACCGTAGGAGAAGACTTCTGGTGACCAGGGGCCTAGCGTCCAGGTCGAGGGAAGTGGTGGTCCCGCTCTGTTCCGCTGGAGGGACGCTGGGTCCAGTTCTGGGCACCCTACAGTTCAGAAAGGATATGGGCAAGCTGGAACATGATGTCCAGAGGCGGGCCACCAAAACAGCAGAAGGTCTGGAAACCAGGAAGCCCCTGAGGAGCAGCTGAGTTTAGCCTGGAGAAGAGAAGCTCAAGAGGGGACATGATGACCATGGTTAAATATCTGAAGGGAAGCCGTACGGAGGATGGAGCAAGACCGGAACGCTGTGGAGCAGTGGCTTCAACCTTTAGGAAAAAAGGTTCCACCTAAAATTTAGGAAGAACTTCCGGAGGGTAAGACCAGTCCAACAGTGGGATACGCTGCTGCCTCCATGGTGTGTGGTGGAGTCTCTTCCTTCTTTGGAGGCTTTTAAAGGGAGGCCGGGTGGCCATCTGTCCAAGGGAGGACTTTGATTGTGCAGTCCTGCATGGCAGAAAGGGGCTGGACTGGATGGCCCCTGGGGGTCCTTTCCAGCTCTAGGATTCTTTGAGACCTCCAAGTCACCCGGTCGTCGTCGGCCCTGCTCAGGTCTCGCAGATTCAGGGACGTGGCTTCCTTGACCGAGTCTATCCGTCTGTAATGCAGTCTCCCTCTTTTCCTCCTGCCTTCCACCTTCCCAAGCACCCTTGTCTTTCTCAAATGAGTCTGGTCTTCTCATGATTTGGCCAAAGTCCAACAGCCTCAGTTGAGTCATCCTGACCTGGTTTGCCCCCGAACCCCCTTCTTTTGTCTTTTAAGCAGTCCAGAACTCTCCTCCAGAAAGACGTCCCAAACGAGCTGGTTTTCTTCCTATCTGTTTTCCGCACTGTCCCGCTCTCACAACCATACCTAGAAACTGGGGAAATGAAGGCATGGACAATCCAAACCTCAGTATTCCATGAGATATCTCGATGCTTCAGGATCTTGTCTAGTTCCTTCGTGGCTCCCCTCCCAAATCCTCGCCTTCTTCTGACTTCTTGACTGCAACCTCCATTCTTGTCAGCAGCTGAGCCAAGGTGTGGAGAATCTTGAACTATTTCGATGCCTTCATCGTCTGTTTTAAAGTTATGTAAAGTTATGTTGAAAGCCAATGTGGCCTAGTGGTTTGAGCATTGGAACTATGACTCTCTCAACCCCAGAAAACCCTGAACATTTCCACACGACACTCTAATAGTGCGATGATTCCACTTTCAACCTCCTATGGAATCCTGGGGTTTGTGGTTCCGGGAGGGGCCGGCTGGAATCATCGTGTAGCAGAAGTACTGAGACACAGAGACCACGGAGTTAGGAAAAAGAGTATATTTATTACGCGCGGGCTATTGGTGGGATCTCTCCTGAAAAACCAAAAGCCCTGTTCAATGGTTACACAGATTCTTATAGATTCGGTTCGCAAAAGCCTCTCTCTCTGACACTCTGACACAACCCTCTCCAAACTTGCAATTCAGCACAATCCCAGTTCCCCTTGTCAAGGCTCCTGTTGATATTCCAAGACAATCGTGCTATAAGAGTGTCGTGCGGAAATGGCCCCTGTTATAGGTTTGCCAACTTGGAAACAACAAAGTTGTGTATTGTCCAGCTTTCACAGCCATACGCAGAAACCTAAAATAAAACTCACAGCCATTGCAAAGAATGCATTTGCAAACAGCCTTGCAGATCTGGTTTCGGGGGCTTTAAGCTGAGTTACATGGGGAGGGAGGACAGGATGAAGAACAAAGGGGGTTTAAAGGGGAAACTTAAGGAAATTTCAGGTAACTTAGCTTAGACGGTGTGTTCCTGCACACGTACTGGGTGTGATCCCGTGGTCATGTATACCAAAAGAGAAAGGGGTTTATGATGGATCAGAGTTTCTTAAAAGCAAGATATTGCAGGCACAATTTCTAACAGTTCCATTGAGGAAGGAAAATGGGAGGCGTCTAAAGAAACCTAAAAGTCTAAAGACCTTTCAACAGAGCTAAGATTTAAAAAGGCCGTGTACACGAAATGGAAAAAGGGGGAAATCGCCAAACAGGAATTCAGACAAATCAGGGGGGAAAGTCAGAAAAGCTAAGGCACCAGAACAAGCCCAGGCTTGCTTGCTAGAGAGGTTAAAAACAATAAGGGGAAGGGGTTGGTTATGTCCGTAACAAAAGGAAGAACAAGGAAAGAACAAGGAAATGGTAAGGCCTCTGCATGGGTAAGACAGTAAAGTGATAACAGGGACAGAGAAAAGGCAGAACTACTCGACGCCTTCTTTGCCTCGGTCTTCTCCCAAAAGGAAAACAATGCTTTATCTGGGGAGATGCAGCAACGCATAGGTAGAGAGATAGCACGGGAATGCCTGGCTACTCTAAGTGAATTCAAGTCCTATGGAAGATGGAGCAAGCCTGTTTTTTGCTGCTCCAGAGACTAGTACACGGAGCAATGGATTCCAACTTCAGGAAAGGAGATTCCACCTAAACCTTAGGAAGAACTTTCTGATGGTCAGAACAGTTGGACAGTGGAATCCGCTGTTGCTTCAGTGTAGTATGGTGGGATCTCCTCCTTCTTTGGAGGTTTTTAAGCAGAGGCTGGATGGTCACTTGTTGGGAGTGCTTTGAGGGTAACTGTTTGCGTGGTAGAACTGGATAGCTCCTGTGGTCTCTTCCAGCTCTACAATTCTAAGATTTTGAGGGGAATACATTTTGGCCATTCCCCTCCCAGCGCAGGAAGCTGGTCTGTTGTGGGGGCATCTAGTTTATTTGGGGACCCCAGTGAACCACAGCCATGATGGAGGAGTCCTTCCGTCAGCTGAGAGATGTGAGCTACCTTTCCTTTCACCTTGCATTTAACCACCGCATCCTGCCTGATGTCTCCACGTAATCAATAAGCCGCCGATTTGGAGCCTTCTGGTGACTTTTTGTTCCATTTTGGCAGATCACTGAGGCGGAGCTGGCCTGGAACTGAATGGATCAGGGCCTTCAAGCTGTTTCTGACTTATGGCAACCTGTTGTGGGGTTTTCTTCGCAAGATTCCTCGGTTTGATGTGGCCTTCCTCTGAAGCTGAGAGGGTGTGACCTGCTCCAGGTAAACCAGTGAGTTTTCATGGCTGAGCAAAGGGGAATCGAACCTGGGTCTCTTAGGGTGGTAGTTCAAAGTTCAAACCACTAGGCCATGCTGGCTCCTATTAAACTCCATCAAAAATGAAGAAGGAAAAGTAAGAGAGAAATAGTTTTTCTTCTGAGAAATGGTTTGGGCAGCAGTGAAGGGGAAGAAGGTCAAGAAGATAGTCCTTTGTAATATTTTACTTTTATCAATATTTCGTATTCTTTTTAATGTGAATTGTTTTAAATATGTGGAGTCCCATTAGTGGAAGAAAAGGGCAGGGTATACGTTAATAATAACTCAAAGAATGAGACCGTTGGTCTTTCTGCCTGGAGGGCGACCAAGCAAAAGGTACCCAGGCCATCTGCTGGGGGGGTCCCTCAGAGGTAATGGAGTCCAACCCCCCCCACACACTTAATGCAGGCGATCTGGCTGCAGTGCCTCCCTCCCCAGGGAGCACCCCAGCCTCTTTCTGAGGAGGTCCAGAGAAGGAGACCCCCCCCAGCTCTCTGGGCAACGGGTCCCACTGCCAAAATGTCCCTTCTCATGTTCAACAGGGGTTTGGTTTAGGGCTTGTAAGCCACCTTGGGGGGCATGCCGGGAGAAAGCAGGATATAGAATCCTAGAGTTGGAAGAGACCCCAGGGGCCATCCAGTCCAACCCCCTTCTGCCGTGCAGGAACCCACATCAAAGCAGTACCTTGGACAGATGGTCATCCAGCCACTGCTTAAAAACCTCCAGAGAAGGAGGAGACTCCACCACACTCTATGGAGGCAGCAGCAGATTTGAACTGCTCTTAGCATCATGAAATTCTTCCCAATGTTTAGGTTGAATCTCGTTTCCTGCAGTCCAAATCCATTGCTCCATGTCCTAGTCTTTGGAGCAGCAGAAAGAAGCTTGCTCCATCTTCAACATGACACCCCTTCAAATATTTAAACATGGCTATCATGTCCCTCTTCACCATTTCTTCTCCAGGCTAAACCCACCCAAATCCCTAAGCCTCTCCTTACAGGGCTTTATGGTTTCCAGGCCATTTTGGTCTCTCTCCTCTAGACACCTTCCAGCTTTTCAGTCTCTTTTCTAAATTGTGGTGCCCAGAAGTGGGCACAGGATTCCTCCAGGTGGGAAGACCAAAGCAGAAGTGGTATTATTTGTATAAATAAACTAAAAACAAAATATTATATTTTTAAATTAAATATTAAATCAATTTACTAATTAATTACCCATTAAAAATTAAATTAATATATTGCATTCTATTACAATTTCATATGTATTTTAATATTGCATGGTGTTATAAGAGCAGAGGAACATTACGAGCAGCGTTGTGGCTAGCGATGCAGCTGGACTTGAGCCGATAGGATGTTCAGCTGTTGACTTGCTCAGAATGGAAAGAAAAGTCCGAAGCTGCACAACACGTGTTATAGGATATGAGAAGCATGAATTGGGGGAAGCTAGACACAGTAAAGCAAGAAATGGGACAGGTAAACATTGCAATATTTGGGGTGAGCAAGCTAAAGTGGACAGGAATGGGACATTTTGAGTCAGATAACTACACCGTGTTTTACTCAGGAATTGAAAATATATCTTGTTAATCATAAACAATTGCAATGCAAAAATAGGAAAGAGAACAAAAACATTTCAAACGCATTCTTCAAGCGATGAAAGAGGGGACTGTATACACGGACGTCACCGGACGGCTGATACAGAAATCAAATAGACTATGCAATCGGAAGCTGAAGATGGAGAAGCTCCATTCTCTGTGCAAAAAGAAGACCGGGAGCCGGTTGTAGCAAGACCACAAACTGCTAATATAGAAAATCAGAGTAAAGCTAAAGAAAAACACTAAATCAGACTTCATACCAAAATGAAGAACAATGCTGTAGAATTGACAGATAATGTAAAAAAAAAATATATTTTTTTTTGGACTATTAAACCCAGTTGACTGGGATCTGGACTGTAGCCATTGTGAGGGAAGAATGGAAAAAGACCCTATCAGCAGCCAAAAAAGAAAGAAACACCTTATTGGACAACAGACAAAACTCTTCAAATGGTTAAGCACAGAGGAGAAGAATCATAGAATCACAGAGTTGGAAGAGACCACAGGGGTCATCCAGTCCAACCCCCTTCTGCCATGCAGGAACCCGCATTAGAGCCCTCCCTTGGACAGATGGCCATCCAGCCTCTGCTTAAAAACCTACAAAGAAGGAAAAAGACAGCAGCATATTTCACTGCTGGACAGCTCCAACTGTCTAGAAATTCTTCCTGAGGTGAAAGTGGAATCTCCTTTCCTGCAGCTTGAATCCATTGCTCCTTGTCCTAGTCTCTGGAGCAGCAGAAAACAAGCCCTCTCCCTCCTCCACATGGCATCCCTTCAAATATTTAAACATGGCTATCATGTCCCCTCTTAGCCTTCTCTTCTGCAGACTAAACATACCCAGCTCCCTCAGCTGCTCCTTATAGGCCATGGCTTCCAGACCCTTCACCATTTTGGTCGCCCTTCTCTGGACATGCTCCAGCTTGTCAATATCCTTCTTGAAATGAGATGCCCAGAACTGGACACAGGATTCCAGATGAGGTCTGACCAAAGCAGAATAGAGTGGTGCCATTATATCCCTCAATCTAGACACCATACTCCTATTGATGTAACCAAGAATTGCATTGGCTTTCTTGGCTGCCGCATCACACTGCTGGCTCATGTTCAGCTTGAAAGAAAAATTTAAAAGGTGACAGAAACAGGGTAAGAATCCTGAATGCAACAGTTTAATGACTTGGTGTAAGAATCAATGCAAAGAAATACATATAAAAAAAATAATCATAAGAAAGGTAAAAGAGGAGACCTCTTGCACAAGAGCCAAGAAATTAAAGGGGAATTTAAACCAAGAATAGGGATTCTATATGATGAATAGGGAAACACAGTATGTGATTTGGGGAAAATAAAAAGATGGTGGAAGCAACACACTGAGAAATATGTGAAAGAGGTGAAACAATGACAGATTCCGTCAAGGAAGAATATTTTGGAGATGAAACCACAAAAGCAAACTAGAAAAGGCTCTCAAAGCACTTGTGAAAAATGAATCACCAGGAATGGGTGGCATAGCTGTCTCAAGGTATAGAAACAGCATTAATTCAAATTCTAACAGAAAATCCAGCAACAAACATAGAAGACAAAACAATGACCCAGCAGCAACCGCTGGTCTGTTGCATTAATTTCTGCACGTACCGAACAAGAAATGCAGGGTTCGGAAAGGAAGAGGCACTAGAGATCAATTTGCAATTGTATGTTGGATAATGGAATACACCAAACAACTTGTATAGATTATTACCAAGCCTTTGATTGTGTAGGTTATGAAAAAACTATGGGTCACTCTTAAAGAAATGGGTGTGTCACAACATTTGATTGTCCTTATGGGGAGATCTCTGCTCTGGATAGGAACTGGGACAGAATTCAGAACATTTCGCCACGAGACTGTTATAGCGCTATGATTCCACTCTCAACATCCTGTGGAATCTGGCCGGTCCCTCCCTAAACTGCAAATCCCAGGATTCCATAGGATGTTGAAAGTGGGATCATAGCGCTATAACAGTCTCCTGTGGAAATGGCCACAGAAAAAAGGTTTCCAGTTGGGTTTCCCGTTTCCAGTTCTTTTTTTTTCCTTTTTTTTTTTGCCCCTCTTCTGGTAACCCTACAAAGAGAGACCTGCTCCTCAAAGGGCTTCATAGTTTCCAGGCCTTCCACCATTTTGGTTGCCCTCCTCTGGATTCGTTCCACCTTGTCTGGATCCTTGCAGAATTGCAGTTCTTAGAACTGGACACAGGATTATTCCTGGTGGGGTCTTACCAAAGAAGAGCAGAGTGGGACCCTCACTTCCTTTGACCTAGACACCAGACTCCTGTTAATGTAGCCCAGAATCACATTGGCTTTTTTAGCTGCTGCATCAGACTGTTGGCTCATGTTCAGATTGTGGTCTGCTAGGACTTCCAGATCCCTTTCACATGTACTGTGGTCAAGCCAGGCATCTCCCGTCCTATATTTGCGCATTTCATTTTTTTTCTGCCTAGGTGTAGGAGCTTTGGCCCAGCGTTCCACCAATCTGTCCAGGTCACCTTGAATTCTGATCCCGTCCTCTGGGGTGTTGGCTGCCCCTCCTAATTTGGTGTCATCTGCAAATTGGGTAAGAACGCCCTCCCTTCCCTCATTCAACTCAATGATAAGGATGTGGAACGGCAGTGGGCCCCAGGACAGTACCTTGGGGCATCCCACTGGGCCCAGGGTACCCCACTAGAGAGTGGGATTGTCCCTCTACATTCCTGTCCAAGGGCAGGAGGCTGGCTGGGGGGGGCATCTTGTGTCCCACTGCTGGGGGGCAATAAACCATGAGAAGAATTTGGAAAGGGCCTTGGTTGCAGAATGCCCTCCCCAAGACACCCCCCCACACACAAGTGGCCCCTGTTTCGTTGCCCTTCAGATGCCAAGGCAAAGTGTGGATGTTTATTAAGCCCTTTGGGGGCTAATTGATTTTATCCAATTTGCCCTGCTTTATGGTTTATGTTGTTTTGCATTCTTTTAACTGGTTATAAATTGACTTAAGTGTTAAAATGGTTTAATATGCCCTTAATCTTTTAAAAATTATTATTTTGAACCTGCCTAAACTCATTTCATGGTGCAATGCCCCAAGATCCTCAGATAACAAAGATGCTGGAAGACCCGAGTTCAAATCCCGACTCAGCCTTGGAACTCCTTGGTGACCTGGGGCAAGTCACACTCTCTCAGCCTCAGTGGAAGGCATCTGGCCAACGAAGCCCTGCAGAAAAGGATGGCCGCAAATCAGAGTCCATTGCAATGCAGGTGGAAACCACAACACATACTTTGACAAGAGAATAAAACTTCCGTTGACCTGAACACTCTGGTTCTGCGGACAAAGCCTCGAATTTCTGTTGCCTTTTGGGGGATCAAAAAGGCTTTTCATAGAATCATAGAAATGTAGAGTTGAAGAGTCCCCAGGGGCCATCCAGTCCAACCCCCTGCCATGCAGGAACACCCTCAAAGCACTCCCGACAGATGGCCATCCAGCATCTGCTTAAAAACTTCCAAGGAAGGAGACTCCACTACACTCTGAGGCAGCAGATTCCACTGCCGGACAGCCCTGACTTGTCAGGAAGTTCTTCGTGAGGTTCAGGTGGAATCTCCTTTCCTGCAGCTTGAATCCGTTGCTCCTTGTCCTGGTCTCTGGAGCAGCAGAAAACAAGCCCTCTTCTTCCTCTACGTGGCATCCCTTCAAATATTTAAACACGGCTATCATGTCCCCTCTTAACCTTTTCTTCTGCAGACTAAACATACCCAGCTCTCTAAGTCTATCCTTTTGACTGAGCCCTGTCAGTGGCGGGAGGCAGTGAGTCTGCTCTGGGTTTTGGTCTGAACTGTGAAGCAGCTATCCAAGGCGGTGGCCCCTACCTGCCCAAAACACTTGAGTCTGTTGAAATTCTGAAAAAAGCCAGAGTCCAAGGAACAGGAGAGACACCACCGTCCAGTGGTGAGGTCTGATGAGAGTTGTAGTCCAAGCGCATCCTCCTTCCTAATTCCAGAGGGAAGGGCTCTGCGCAACCCCTTCTTCCTCCTTCAATAATTAGCACAGGGGGGTCATGAAGGCAGCGGGGAGGGGGCCACGAGGTCAAGGCGGGGGGGTGGGCAAGGGGCTTCCAAGCAGATGAGGAGGGGGAAATGGGTCGGGGGAGGGAGTTTGAGGCTCTGTCCCCCCGCAAGCATTCAGGAAAGGCAGCTGCGGGATGAGGCCGGACCGGGGTGGGGGGAAGCTGGATGTCAGGAGAAATGGAGCTATGTGGAGGGGCAGAGAGTAAACCCCCCCCCGCCGCAGCCACACATGAGGAGGGGGCTTCTGATCTTCGTGAGACCCTCCCCCTTCCATCCCTTCAAGGAGTGGGGGGCAGCTGGGACCCCCCTCTTATCCCCGCCTGCGCAACAGCTGCCCCGCAAGGCCCCCGCCGTGGGGTCCTCCGCCTGGGGAGGGGGCTTCGGGGCGGGAGGGGGAGGGGGCTTCTCCGGGAACCTTCGGTGGCTTCTCCTCCTCCTCCTCTTTCTGGCACCAGGGAGGGTGCGATGCCGCCGCCGCCGCCGCCGCTGGAAGAGGAGGCGGCGGACGGAGGAGGAGGAGGAGGAGGAGCGGCGGAGGCAGGACCGGGAGGGAGGGAGGGGAGAGGGAGGGAGGCTGCCAGCAGTAGCGGCGGCGGCGGCGGCGGCATCGGGAGCCTCGGGAGCAGCCTCGCCCCGGCGCAGCCTCCGCCTCCTCCTCCTCCTCCTCCCTTCCTCCGCCGCCACAGGAGCCGCATCCGCATCGCCAGCAGCATCAGCACCAGCATCCTCAGCATCAGCACCAGCAGCGTCCGCGCCGCCCGGGCGGAGGCGGCGGCGGCGGCGGCGGCGGGGGGGAGCAGCCCCGGAGACCGGCCCCCGGTCCGCCCCGGTCCATGAGGAGCCCCGCGCGCGGAGGGGGCGGCGGAAGAGGCGGAAGAGGCGGCGGCGGCGGCGGGGGAGGCAGGCGAGGGGGCGGCCGCCGCGGAGGCTGAAGAGGCACCATGTCCTATGCGCCCTTCCGGGGGACCCGCCGCCCCAGCGCCGCCGCCGCCCCCCGGCCCCAGGTGCGTGCGGGCGGGGGTCGTCTTCGGGGAGGGGGCGGCCTGGATCGGGACCCCCTCCCTCCCTCCTTCCCTTCCTTTCCATTCTCCCGGCGCCCCCACCGTCGAGGCCCTGCGGGGGCGGGAGGGCGGGGGTCCTCCGAGGTGCCCACCTGGCCGCCGGGGAGGGGGTGGGCTCGGGAGGACCCCCCCTCCGCCGAGTGGCCCGGCTCGCTTTTTCCGCGCCCCCCCCCTCCCCGAGCTTCGGACCAAAGGCCGGACGGAGGCCTCCTCCGCTCGCCTCGCTGGTGCCGCCCCCCTCCTCGGAGGCCGGGAGGGAGGGAGGGAGGGAGACCCCTTCCCCCGCCGCCCACCCCGCCTCGAGACCCGGTGCACCTGGCGGGGGGAGGAGGAGGCCGCCGGGATGCGGTGGGGGGCGGTCACGGCCGGGCCCCTTCCGCGAAGACCCCCAAAGACCCCACCCTCTCTTGCACGCCTGCTCCCCCCCCGCTCCAGGTGTCCGGGGAGGAGGGGTGTCGGAGGCCCCCTTCCCTTCTCCCCCGCTCGCTGGAGCGCCCCCAACCAGGCCGTCCGCACGCACCCGTGTCGGACACGTGTCGGGCCCCGGGCAAACAACGGCGGGTGGGGGGCCGGAGGCCTTGCGGGCCTGGCTAGGGGTCCCCGCCAGCGCTAGGCCCGGAAACTGAGGGGGAGGCAGAGCTACTGAGGGGGTGTCGTCGGGCGGGCGGGGGGGTCGCTCTGCGCCCTCCCTCTCCCCCTCCTCCCCCTCAGCGAGGGGGTCTTCGCTCGGCCGCCATTGTGGAGAGGGGAGCTCCGGGACCCCCCCTCCATTTGCCCGCCCGCCCGCCCCGCCGAGGCCTGGAGGCTCCTTCGGCGGAGAGGGAGGGGGCGTGAGGTTGCTAGGCGACGGCCGTCTTCTCCTCCGAAGGATGCTGCTGATGCTGCGGGGGGGGGCGCCATGCAAAGCCAAGGAAGGGGGAGGGGGAGAAGGAGAGGCGCCTTGCCGGGGGGGGGCTTTGCGGCACTGCGGGAGGGTGCAGCACCCCCCCACCAGAGACGCTGTGGGGAGCGGCGTAGGAGGGGGGGTCGTGCCCGGTCCAGCGTGCCCCCCTTCCTGGCCTTGATGTGGGGGGCTGGAAGGGGGATCAAGCAGCCCCCCATCCCAGCCGGCCATGAGGCCACCTGCTCCCCCCACTTTGTGGCACTGAGACCCTCCGTCTCCCCCGTCATCCTCCTCCCATTCAAGTGGGGTGCTGGGCCCCGACCCCCCTTCCCTCTTCATGAGGGGCTTCCTTCCAGGGGGGGACCGTGGAAAACAGACAAACTGGCAGACCCTCTTCCTTGGGCAGGGCCTTCTTCGGGGTGGTCCCTTCCCACCCTCCCCCTCTTCACGGGGGTCGCCGGAACCCCCGGCGTCATTGGGGGAACAGACCGGAGGGGCCCCTTTGGGCTCCTCGGTCTCCCCACAGAGACACCCACCCATGGGGAGATGTAGGGGGTTATTTATGGGGCATTCCTGTGCCAAAAGGAAGGGAGACATTTATAAAACTGGAAGGACCCCTTGGCCCCCTTCACCCCACCAGCCCCAGCAGGGTTACGGGAGGGGGGAATTCGGGTCTTCTGTGTGTTTTGGGGGGTCTTTCTTGTATTTTCTCCATTCTCTGGAGGCCGTCAGCATAGTATGGAGGGTTTCTCTGCCTGCGACTGGGATTGAGGGGCAACAGCCACCCTCTTGGCCACCCCCGCCCACACTGAGGGGCACCAGAAACCCCTCGTGTCCCCCCTCAAACTGTGCCTGTCTCCCTTGTACTGTTTCTCTGCCCCCGGAAGTGCCTGTCTGGGGACGATGGTTTATGGGAAGGCTGGCGAGGGGGGCATTGCAGCGGCTGTTGTGAGGATGGTGGGGAGGTGACTCTGCTCCGGAACTGAGTCTGAACTTTATTCAATCTTTGTATCTCTGTAATCTACTTCAGTCTCTTTTAATCTATTTGAGAACGTCTTAGAAGTTCCCTTAAGAGTTTGGACTGAAACCCAGAGCAAAAAAAACGCTGACTTCTTGAGGGAGGGGACTGTGGGCGGGGGTTTGGAAAGGAGAGGGGAAGGAGGACCCCCCCCCATGAATAGGGACAGTCCTGCCACTCTCCCCTGTGCTTGGCATGTTGTTCCTTCGTTTGCTTAATGAATTAATTTCTGTGCCACCATCACTCCTGGACAGGGTCCCACATTTGCCACAAAGGAAGGGGCCCAACCAGCTGAGTCTGGCCTTGCCCCCCTCCCAGTGGCAGCTCCAGTTCTGGGGGGATATCTGTGGCACCCCCTTCTTGGACAAGGAGAGGGCGACAGGGCCTTAGTGGTGGTGGGGCCACAGGGCTGCCTCTGGGGTGGGAAGAGCAGGAGGGGCTTCATTGAAGACTGAGAGAGGGGAGTCTACAAAAGCAGCCCCCGCATGGCCAAAGGGACTCCCCACTCAAGTTCTTTAACCCCAAAGATGCCCAGCGGCCTGACTTGCTCAGAGCTGGATGGATGGACAGAGAGTGGCTGAAGTCATGAGGGGGAGCCAGCCCCCCCGAGCCAAAATGAAAGCTAAGAGGTCTGAATCAGGGACTCCCAGTTAGAGTACACCCATTGAGCCCAGGGATCTGGGAGTCCTTTGGGACCACAAGCTATCATGAGCCAAGAGTGTGATGCGGCAGCGAAAAAGGCCAATGCGATTCTAGGCTGCATCAGGTATAGTGTCTAAAGGAAAGGAAGTGATGGTCCTGCTCTATTCTGCTTTAGTCAGATCCCGCCTGGAGGGATCCTGTGTTCACCACTAGGCAAGGGGTGGGGAGGGGGCAGCTTTGGACTAGTCACAGTCTCTCAGCCTGAGAGGAAGGGGAATGGCAGCAACCCACAGCCTGAAGAAATCTGACCAGGGAACCTCCCAGGATGGAATCAGAATTTGTAGCGTGCAGCCTGGTGGTTGGTACTGTATAAGGAGACAGGATGGCCTGGACTAGGGCTCTGGGAGGCTAGAGTTCAAATCCCTTCTGCTCAGCCCATTAGGTGATCTTGGGTCGTACTCTCTAGCCTCTGAGGGCACACACACACCATTTGTCCAGATGAGATTGGCAAAGAAAACCCTGGGATAGGGTTGGCATAAGTCAGGGCAGAGAATAACCAGCCCCAGTTGTTAACTGGTGGGACTCCTTGCCACAAGAAACAGGAGGAAATGGATGGGAGCTGGGGTGTGGCTACCGTGGCCCGTTGTGTGTGGGTGGAGAGTCTTTTCAGAAGGCCAGAGAAGAGGGCCACGATCCAGGGAACTACTGCTGTGGGGGGCTACATGAGAGGAGGCCACTGATTCCCTTGCAGCTGTAGGGTGCTGATCCTGCGAGGCTGCTGGAAAACAAGGCCTCGGTTGGCAGAAGGGCAAGGGAGAGATCTGAACCTGCGTCTCTTCCAAATCGTAGCTCTTTGCTGAGAATCCAGACACAGGATTGAAGGCTGAGCTTAGGGGGCCTCTGTGTGTATAGTACCCTTGCTTGGGGGAATGCCACTGGGGTTATTGTGGAGAATGAGGAAATACTTTCTCTGCATGCTCAGAAGCTCTTTTTTTTGCACCGCCTCACTTGCTTTTAAGCAGAGGATGGGCCCGGAAAAGAGTCGAGGCCACATGATTCAGGCCCTGATTCATGTTTAAACCAAAAAAAGGCAGAGATTTGATGAAGAAAGAGATTTTTTTTTAAGGAGAGGGGGGTTTATGCCTCTGCCCGCTGTAGAAACATAGGATCCAAGAATCCTAGAGCTGGAAGAGACCCCAAAGGCCCCTCACCCAGTCCAAACCCATTCTGCCATGCATGAAAACATAATCTAAGCCCCCCTTCGACAGATGGCCATCCAGACTCTGTTTTAAAACCTCCAAAGAAGGAGAAGACTCCACCACACCCCATGGAGGCAGCAGCAGAGTCCACTGTTGGACTGTTCTTACCATCAGGAAGTTCTTCCTGAGGTTTAGGTGGAATCCCTTTTCCTGAAATTTGAAGCTATTGCTCCATGTCCTGGTCTCTGGAGCAGCAGAAAGCAGGCTTGCTCCATCCTCCACAGGACATAACTTCAGATATTTAAAGATGGCTCTAATGTCCCCTCTTCACCTTCTGTTCTCCAGGCTAAACAGACCCTGGAGCTCCCTCAGCCACTCCTCAGAGGACTTCATGGCTTCCAGGCCTTCTACCATTTTGGTTGCCCTCCTCTGGACATCTTCCAGCTTATCAATATCCTTGAATTGTGGGGTGCCCAGAACTGGGCACACTATTTTTCCAACCGTGGTCTTACCAATGCAGAACAGAGTGGGAGGTCAACCTCCCTTGATGTAGATAGCTATTGATGCAGAATGGCATTGGCCTTTTTAGCTGCCGCATCACACTCTTGGCTTATGTTCTGTTTGTGGCTTACTAAGGCCCCTAGATCTCTTTCATAGGTACTATAATTTTCCTGGCATCTGTAGAGAGTCCCCTATGTAAATGCCGGCGGTTTCAGGGAAAGGCAGGTGTGTGTGGATTGGGTGGGTGGGGATTATGACCTGGGTGTGTCTTGCATGTGTGTAAGTTCCCTTGTGGAGGCAAGAGGGTGTTATCTGGTGCAGAACAAAAACACTCAGTTCATGGTGTGGACAGAGAGTTGTGTGTGCTGGATGTCCCTTTCACACAGCATTTGAGCTCACTTGCGTGTTGAATGTTGTGGTTCAGTTGTGCAATGTTTTCCTTTGTGTAGCACAGTCACAGTGTAACAGGGCTTGTGAACAAGGATGCTAATCTTGATCTGGTGCCCTCCTGGATGATGGTGCCTGGAATCCCTGTTCTGAGATGGAGTGGACTGCAGGGGTGGGACTTGAACTCGCTTCTTTGGTCAGTCAGCTTGTTGGGCTCTCAGCTGCTCCACCTGGTGAGGGCAGAGTATGCCCGAAACTGGTGCCTTCCATGTGCCCTGGACTGTGGCACCCTCCAACGTCCCTGCTTGCTAAGAATGATGGGAATTGAAGTCCAGAACACTTGGAGGGCACCAATGTGGGGAAACCTTTCCCCTTTCTCTCGCCCCCAGGTGGTTGGAGGTGAACACAGAGAGACAGAGTTGGCTTGTGAGTTCTTCCGGGGACATTTTCCCCAAGAAAAACAAAGATCGGACCTGTGCCCGGAGCAGGGGGGGTAAGGGCAAACTCAACTTTGACTTCTGGTGGCCCCAGGGATGAGAAACCTCCACGTCCCCCTATGCTCAGTTGCCCCGCTCAGGTCTTGCAGATCAGGGACGTGTCTTCCGTGGTTGCAGAGGAATTTCGCACGTGGCTTTTTCTGAACGCGTAAAAACGTGGATTTTGCACAAAAACGCAGAAATGGTTCCTGCCGAGGTGACAAGGTTTTGGCCCAAGAGCGAGATTGTTCTGTGGCCAAAAAGGCCACGTGTGTGTTTGTACGCAAAGGGAAGGTTCCCCCGAAGTGCGAGGCGCGGCCCCGCGTTCTCGTGCATGGCCGAAACGATTCTCTCTTGCATTTGTGGATGGAATCACTGCAGATTTCCACTCCTTGATTCCAGGCAATGAAGTCACATCTCAAAATATGGAAAGGAAGCGACAGCACGGTTATATAACAACTTAACACTTTCTAGTTACTTAAAAAAAACAACAACCTTTTAATGGCATTTGGAGAGGAGCTTGAGTAGCGTGGCAAAGTTACCCTCCACGTTGCCACGAGGAATAAAGGCAAGGAATTCCTCCGTAACACAGTCAGAAGTTACATGAACTGCTTTACCTTTTTTAAAAGTAGCTTTTCCAAATGTTTGGGTGGGTTGGGTGGGGCCCTGCCCCACTGCAGAGTTCTGTGAAAATGGGGGGGGGGTCAGGAATAGGTCCCTGGAACTGGTACCCCCTCTTGGGTTGGGGGGAGAGAAATCCCCCCATCTAAGGAGTAATTTTTAATACTCTCCTAGGGCAGTTTTTGCAGATAAAAGGCCTTCTACTAAAAATGCAGCAGCTGCACGAGAACTCTCGCTCACCTTTTGGGGTTGTTCAAAGGCTAAATCATCTCTAGTTTTGTGTTGTGTGTTGTGTGTTTGTGTGTGTGTGTTTGTGTGAAGGCCCTACAGCTGTCTTTGATCAGACCATGCAAAAAAAATTAGCTGGTTTGGTGGCAGAGCAAATCTGATATCATGATTTGGGCAAAATTGCCGGTCTGCATATTAGGGGCACCACAGAGTGACCCCCCTTTCCAGAAGAGAAATGTGGGGCCAGGTTGCCAGGAGTGGGGGTGAGGGAGGGGCCCTTGGGGCTCAGTTGGGGAGGGGGGCCTGGTGCTCCGTCTCTCTACCTGGTGGGAGCGCTGGCACGTGCTCGCTCACTTGCCTCTTCTCACAAACCCTTGCTGTGCAAAACGCTACGGGATGGGGGGCAGATATTTGCCCCTCAGGCCTGCGAGTGGTGGTCTCCCCCCCCAAATCCTTCTTCCATGGACTGTCCCCGTCTTCTTCCTCCTCGGTTGTGAGTCTCTCTCTCAGTCTTGCACGTGAAGAGGCCTCCATCTAGCGCCTCACTTGTCTTTTCCATCAGGGAGGGATGATGAGATGAAATTTTGTGATGTGTCTCAAACAGAGAGAGAAGAGAGAGAAATGAGCCCCAATTAGTCCCCTCCATCCCAGGGCTCTGAGGCTACCTTGGTGTGTGTGTGTGTAGGTGTGTAGGCATGTGTGCACATGCACGTACCTGAGAGGGAGCGCTCCCTGAAGCCAGATGAGTACATCACACCTGTGTGAGGTTGTGGCTGCAGCTGGAGAGTTCAGGGCAGGGCGGGGTGGGGTGGGGTGGCTGCCCTTTGATTTTCCTCTGGGGTCAGCGCTGGGGATACTGGTGGAGGTAATGCCAACTGCGCCTCCCCCTCCTCTTGGGCACCTGAACGACACGGAGCAGGGGTGGGACTTGTGAGCATTTGCACTAAACGTGGTGGTTCTGGTTCACGTACCACCCTCGCCGTAGAGGCTGGCGAGGTCACGGTGACGGCCCTCTGATTAACTTGGGGGCTGGTCCTCTCCCCTGTGTTTTCCCCCTTTCGGAGGCTAAAATTGCTTTTGCATTCTGGGAGTTTCCCTGGTTTTGGAAAAGGTGGGATTTGTTTTCTAGAAAGCAACTTCTCTCCAAGGACTGAATGTGTGGTGTCCCCCCCCGAGGGGTCTTCCCTTTTCCCTTGGCCTTTGCCAGCCAGGTGCATAACAAATTGGTTCTTTGAAAGCATCCTTCCAAACGGGGTCGGTGCCGTTTCGGTGCCATGAAGTGCCTGGACAGGAGCTCTCTCTGGGTCCGTCCAACAGAGGAAGGGGGTTGGTGTGTGGGTCCATTTTGGGAGAAACTGGGGGTGCTGGTCCGGCCGATCGTTCCTCCATTTCATTTCCCCCCGGCTGCACATGGTCCTCCCAGTAACAAAACTGGGAGGCGGCAGGGACTGTTGATTTTGGGTGGGAGAAAGAGAAGGAAGCATACGATGTGTGTGTGCAGGGAAGGGAGGGGAGCTAAATTTAGCCATTTGATTTGACAAGATGAAATTCCTCCTCAAAGGTTCTCTGCGCATGCCCCATGGCATTGTGGGAGGGAGGCCAGGCAGGCAGCAACGGGTGTGAGCATGTCAGATCAGGATCCGACCAGTGGCCTACCCGGGCTGGGACTTGGTTCATCCAGTGGCTTTTGGGGGGTGGGAAGTCACCCCCTTCTTTTGTTCCCGTGCTTGGGGGGGGCAACATGCAGGCATCATTGAGGGAGGGGGACAGTGGAGGAAGGACTCTCAGATCATTATTATCAATTTATATCCTCTTGTTTTCCAAATTTAGGACTCAAAGCGGCCCTCTCGTCAGGGTGCCCCCTCCCCAGTTTGCGCCATTGACAGAACAGGGGGGTCTCTTTCCCCTGCCTGACGCTTTAGGATAGCTGCCCCCCATATGCACAGAGCATGGCCAGAAGAGACCTCCGGCCGGCTCCTGACCTTGGTGGCTCATGGTGGCCACTGGAGGGCAGCAAGGAGCCAAGCAGGAGCCCTTCCATACCCAAGCCCCCCACGGCCCCACGGACTGGGAGGGGGTTGGCAGTGGGGGTGAGGGCTGATTTGGAGGCAGGGGGGCTCAGACACCCCCTTCTTGGGCCCCTCCAGCCCCCCAAAGCTGACAAGCTGCTCTCCCAGACCCCTGAGCTGTTGTGGTGGGGGCAACTTTGGGGGTTTCTGCACCCCCCCCACCAGCGCCCTCTTGCAATTAGTTAGTTCATCATTATTAGTATTGCGACTTTTCCATCAGAATTTAGACATCAGGGAAGGCATGGCGATCGTCTTGAACTATGTTACCTGCACCCCTTCAGAGCCAGAATGCTGGGTGGGGGATTCTGGAAACTGCAGTCCAAAAAGGAGCCCATTTCTTGAGGCCAAAATCTGTATGCATTGTTGTTCTTGTTCTTATATTTTTTATATTCAGCTTTTTCTCCCCCACTCCATCCAAATTTAGGACTCAAAGGGACTCATAAGTTTTTAAAAGCCCTCACAGTTAGAAACATAAAAACCTGCTTAGGATAGTAAAGCAACCAAAAACAGAGGGTCCAGCCAATCCAGGGCATGCAATATAAAATGTGTGTGTGTGTTTACACACAAACCAAAGGGAAGGAAGAAATCATAAAACTATACAAATGCAAATATAAAACAAATTATCCAGATAAAATGCAACATAATAGAAAGCAAACGGATGAGGACATAGAATCATAGAATCATGTAATCAAACTATATGAAATTACAAAACAAGCAGGGGTGTAGCTATTAGGAAGGGGCAGATGAGTGCATTCCTTCCCTCCCGCATGAAATTTCCCTCCAGCCCCCAAATTTCTAACATGAAAGATTTAAACATCATTTGAGCCTTTGGAAACATTGAGTTCCAGTGTGCAAAAGAAGGCAGGGACAGGAAGGAGAAAAATATTTCTTGGTGCAAAGGGTTTTCTAGATTTTTTTACTCACTGAAAGGCTCGATATTGGGAGACGGAAGGGAAATTTCCTTGCAGGGCTAGGATTCTCCTTGCGGGGTAGGAACACCTCCGTTTTGCCCCCACTACTGGAAAGAAGGGGTGAATGGGGGGACAGAGGAGGTTCCCCCTATTTTTGAGAAAGAAGGAAAGTCGGGTGAGGGCTGTGCTTGTGGGGAACCTGCGTCCTGACTCTGTCCCCTTTTTCTCTGTCCCTCCCCCACTGCAGATGTGCGAGGACCCCCCCTGCACCGCGCCCAGTACATGCACGCCCCCTACGACCGGCCCTGGAACCCCCGATTCTGCATCATCTCCGGCAACCAGCTGCTGATGCTTGATGAGGAGGAGGTGAGGAGGGGGCTGCAAATGGGTGGGACGAGGGCAGTTGCTGCAGGGGAGGGGAAAAGGGGCAATGGAAACTTTCCTGGAGTGAAGGGGACTTCCAGATCAGCATTCGAACTCGGGACCAAGCGCAGGTGGGCCGACTGTCTTTGCATTAGCACAGAAAGAGAGGACGGTGCTGCAGAGATCTTTGGCACAGGGCAGAGGGGAAGGAGACCCCCCCTTGCAAGAGAGGACACCTCCCTGTCTCTTTCCAGTGCTAACCAGTTTGTACCAGTGGCTTTGTTCCCCCACCCACCTGGCCCCAACCTGAGGGAGGGGTGTCTGGAGGCATTTCCAAGATCCGCTGGGGTGGGAGGGAGAGCAGAATGTGTAGCCCTCTGTCCACATGGTTGCAACTCCCATCATCCTGAACCACATAACCATTGGTAGGGGTGGGTAGATCCAAGGGAAAATGGGGGGGATCTTAGAGCTCCACCAAAAGGTGCTGCTTGTAGGGGAGGTTGTTTGCCTTCATATTGACTTTGACTTTTGGTGACCCCTGAAGTAGAGACCCCCCCACAGGCCCTGCAAACACAGGGTAGCATTGATGGGGGTCTCTCCACCTGCAATGGGGGTCTTTCTCTTTTCCAGTTGCCTTACCAAGCATTAGGGTCTTTTCATGTGAGGGTCTTTTCATGTCTCATGATTTGGCCAAAGTACGACAGTCTCAGTTCAGTCATCTTGGCTTCTAGGGAGAGTTTGGGCTTGATTCGCTCTGGGACCCATCCGTTTGTCTTTTTGGCAGTCTGGGGTATCTGTAGAACTTTCCTCCATCGCCACATTTTCCAAAATATATTTTTATTAAGTAAGAAAAGAAAAGAATAAAACAACCCAACCCAAACATAACAAAACAACAACAACAACAAATATAACCTACAAGCATCAATAGACATTTCAATCTAGACATAAAACTAAGACAAATATTAACAAAACCTAGCTAAAATTGGTTGTTCCTGCCCTCGTTGCAAACAGGTTCATATTACTTAAACATTGACACCTATGAAGTCTACCATTTTATCCTATAGTTATTAATTGTCACTTATCACTTATCATTTTAAGGATTTACTTACTTAATTTTTCAAGTTCGTAATTCACTGTTACCTTACTCTAAATTTCTTTATAGTAATGATCAATCATTGAAAAATAATATCTATTTTATTTATTTATTATATTTGTATGCCGCTTTTGTCCCGGCATGGGACTCAAGGTAGCTTCCATCAACAAATTAAAACAACAAAACATTTAAAAACAATTAAAAAAACATAAAAAGCATGTAAAAAATAAAAATCTAGAACAATATCTATCTATATGTAAACATTTCAAAACAACAAACAGAATACAACTTCTAAATCGACTTTTATTCTTCTCATATAATTGTCCTAATTTTAACTATCAGAATCTATTATCATCAGATTGCCTACATTCTTTTTTATGAAATCAATCGACCACTTTCATTCAAACGGCATCACATTTCAGGGAAATTGATTTTCTTCCTATCCGCTTTCTTTGCTGTCCAGCATTCACAGCTATACATAGAAATGGGAAATACAATCTCAATTTTAGCATTCAATAATACATCTTAGGGTTTTAGGATCTTGCCTGGTTACTTCATGGCTGCCCTCCCAATTTCTCACCTTCTGACTTCTTGACTGCGGCCTCTGTTCTGCTTAATGACTGAGCCATGGAGTGGGAAGTCTTTGAGTATGTCAATGTCTTCCCCCTCTATTTCCTCCTCCTTCAAGTTATTTCTGACTTAGGGTGACCCACAGGCAAAACTATCATGGGGTTTTCTGAGGCTGAGAGTGTGTGACATGTCCAAGGTCACCCAGTGGGTTTCCATGGCTGAGCCATGGGTCCATACTCCAACACTCAAACCACTCCATGACCACACTGTCTCTCCCATCTAAAGTTATGTAAATTATCTATGGTCATTAATTCCTGGTTTGTTTTGTTTTTTTCATATTTAGCTGCGTCCTTGCCTTCCCACTTTCTTCCTTAACTTTCCTCAGCATTTGTTAGAGATCTTTATTTTCTGCTTTTTTAAAATCATGAATAGATTAAAAAAAAAAAGGCTTGCTGCTTGCACTCTCTTGGTCTCTCTCTCTCTCTTTTCCACCTGAGTTTCCTTTTTGCTCTGAGTTCAATCTTTAAGGATTTGTTCTTCTTTGATTCTTCTTTTGTGCAAAGAGCCTGGGCGTTGTGACTGTTCCCTCTTCTAAAATTCATAGAATGATAGAATCATAGAATCCTAAAGTTGGAAGAGACCCCAGGGGCCATCCAGTCCAACCCCCTGCCATGCAGGAACACCCTCAAAGCACTCCCGACAGATGGCCACCAAACTTCTGCTTAAAAACCTCCAAGGAAGGAGACTCCACTACACTCCATGGAGGCAGCATATTCCACTGCTGGACAGCCCTGACCGTCAGGAAGTTCTTCCTGAGGTTCAGGTGGAATCTCCTGTCCTGCAGCTTGAATCTATTGCTCCTTGTCCTGGTCTCTGGAGCAGCAGAAAACAAGCTCTCTCCTTCCTCTACATGGCATCCCTTCAAAAATTTAAACATGGCTCTCATGTCCCCTCTTAACCTTCTCATCTGCAGACTAAACATACCCAGATCCCTAAGCTGCTCCTCATAGGGCTTCATGGCTTCTAGGCCTCTCACCATTTTGGTCACCCCCCTCTGGATGTACTCCAGCTTGTTGATATTCTTGAATTATCACGAAAACCCTTGAATCTCAGAATTGCAGGGTCAGAAGGGACCACAGAGGCCATCTAGTTGGACCCCTCATCCATCTTGCTGGAATCCACCACCGGAGCACTTTTCTACAGCTCATTCGTTTCTTTCTTTAAAATATCCACTAAGACAAAAGTGAAGATACTTCTGAGGCTCAGGGGCTGGGACTGGGAAACTTTCTCTCGAAGAGACCGTAGCAAAAGTGGGAGGGTTGGGTCTTTTTTTCTTTAGCCTCAGACCACCTTTTGGAGCTGAGTGCAAAAGGTGCGCGGTTGGTCCCAACCCTGTTTCAAGCCCAGGTGTTGTGACCTCCCTGTGGCACCAGAAAGCTGTATTCCTCCTCCCCAGATGCTCACACGTTTTCTCATAGGACCTTAGAGTCATAGAGACCCCAGGGGCCTTCTGGTCCAGCCCCCTTCTGCCATGCAGGAGGACACAGCCAAGGCACTCCCTTTGAGAGACGGCCATCCCGCCTCTTTTTGAAAACCTCCAAAGAAGAAAGAGACCCCACCACACTCCACTGAGGCAGCAGTAGTCTCCACTGCATTTGAACTGCTCATACCATCAAGAAGTTTTTCCTAATTCTGAGGTGGAATCTTTTTTCCTCAAGTTTGAAGCCATTGCTCTGTGTCCTAGCCTCTGCAGCAGCAGCAAACATCCTCACTCCGTCTTCAACGTGACATCCCTTCAAATATTTCAATATGGCTGCCATGTCCCCTCTTAACCTTCTCCAGGCTAAACAGACCCTGGAGCTCCCTCAGCCGCTCCTCAGAGGGCTTTGTGGTTTCCAGGTCTTCCACCACTTTGGTTGCCCTCCTCTGGACATCTTCCAGCTTGTCCATCTCCTCCTTAATATGGGATGCCCAGAACTGGCCAAAGTTTTCTAGGTTACAGAGGTTATTGGAGATAAAGTTATTGGAGATAAAGTATTCCAGGTTACGCTGGACACAGCATTTCACTATTCCAGGGTGTTGACACCCCCTACATTGGATGGATTCCTTCAATACCACCCACTCATCCCCCTGAGCTCCCCCTGCCCGCCTAGGGTATGAAGGATATCTCCTGTGTTGGTGCACCCACGATCCAACATCCACCTTAGCCACCAAGGACAGTGATGGGGAGCATGGGAGCTGGAGTACAAGGATGGGGGACTGAGCTTGAGAGTATGGGGGGAAGGAGGGTCTCAGTTCCTTAGCACTAACTTGTGACCCACTTGCTTTCTGCTTCCCCCCAGATACACCCGCTGCTCCTTCGCGAACGCCAGAGGGACCCCACCCGGAGCAAACTCTTGCGCCGTACCGTCAGTGTCCCCGTGGAGGGGCGCCCCCACCCTGAGCACGGTAGGGACCCCCCTGTGGGGCGGCTACTGAGGAAGGGGCTTCGAGGTGGGGGGCTGGGGCGAAAGGGGAGGCAGAGAGGGAGTGAGGCATTTGTTTCACGTGATTTTTGGATACCGGCCTCTTTATGTCTATGTGAGTCCAACAGACGGTTCCAAGGGTGACTTTGCTTGTGTCTCGGATAGAGGGGTGAGCCTTAGGGACTGTGGGCATTCTTTTCTGTATACTTTCGGAATAATGTTTTATGGTTAACGATAACGCCCATGACGGTGAGGAAGAGGAGGCGGTGAGGGTGATTTCTGAGATCAAGGGGAGACCCCCCCATCTGCTCTGATGCTGCCCTCTCAAATGGGAAGGGAGCCTTGCCAGTGTGTATGTGTGTGGGGGCTTCCCTTTGCCGCTCTGTAATTCTGCATCTGGGCAGTGACTCCCCTGGAGACCAGGAGAGGGGTGAGTGTGAGTTGTGGGGTGGGTTTCTTGGAGTTGGCAAGACTTGAATCCAGAACCTTCTGTGTGCAAAGCGGAGGTTCCACCAAGAACTCCCCTGCCGATCAGTGTGGAAAGGCTGAGATGCCTGTTTTGAATTGGGAGGGGGGCTACAGTAGAAGAACCTGTTGTTTTGGGGGGCTTTAGTTTTCCCCCATTTCTTCTGAGATTCCTCCACTGAGCAGGAGATACCTCCAACTTGAAGGTGCTTGTCCCCCATCCGCAGGGACCCCCAAAGTGGGTGGGCAGCAGGAGGGAAGGTGGGGGAAAGGCTCCCTTGGGTGGGCCAAAAGGCCCCTCCTTTTGGGTAAATGCATCAATGAGGAGCTGGGTTGCGGGGGGCAAACACCATCCATGCCCCCCTCCCTTGTCCTTTCCCCAAAAGGGTGCTATGCAAGAGGGGAAGGGAAGCGGTTCTTGGAGGATGGATCGTTGCCGCAGGATAAAACCGCACAGAAGGACAGGATCGGGCCCTGTGCAACCAGCTGTGCAAGGGGGGTGGCTGCTCTGGCTGCCCCCGCCTGCTGTTAACGAACCTTCCAAGAGGCACTCTGAGGGCTGCCTTGTAGGGCTGGCGGCGTGGCTCCGATCCAATTCATTCGTTTCAATTGTGATCTGCTCTGAGTCCCAAAGGGGGACTCCTAAAGTCATCAATGTGTGAAAAGGGGTGAGTTTGGTCCCAAAGCGTGTTGGTGGAGGAGACTGGGGGGGGTCTTTTTCTGGGGGGGGTGATGCCCTAATGCACACGCACACACACACACACACACACTGACCTCCTGTGCCCGGGAGGAAGGCTGTATCCCTTTGGACATATTAAAACTCATTTAATCCCAGGTGCAGCTGGTGCATGGGGGGGAGAGGTGCTTGCATGTGTGTGCATTTGCATGCATAAATAGAGGCGCTGGGTGGGGGCACAAAACGTAAGAGTCTTCCTGAGCATATGCCAATTGCCGGTCACAAGCAGGGCCTGGCAGCCACGGAGCCCCCCAACCTACAGGCGGATCAGAGCCCCCTCTTGTGTTGGCGTGAGGCCTCTGGGTCGGTCCTTCCCACCCAAGAGCGGCGTGTGGGCCTCACAACAGCCCTGCCAGGTGGCTCGGTTAGGAAACGGCGATCGGCTCAGGGTCCCCCCGTGAGCTCCAAGCGGGGTGCAAAAGCGTGCCCAGGCAGCCTCATTTGGGGGGGCGGTGTGGACCCCCAGGTGCAAGGGGTGTGGGTGGGTGTGGGTGCGTAGATGTGTGGCTCTATGGCTGGCCCTTCTTCCTCGGTCCACCTGGGGATCCAGGGGGGGTTCACACCCCCAAAGCATCCCCTCAGATAGACTCCCACTGTCCGGTGAGGTCTGGAAACTTTCCCTTTGGGGCTGGGGATCCCCAAAAGGCAGAGGGTGCTGTGGCAGGGATGGGGGGGCTCTGCAAAAAGCAGCCAGGATGAAAGTGGGGAGGGGGAAGAAGGGGCACCCCCCAAGCGAAGCGGGGACCGGGAAAGGTCATCTCCCCCCACCCTGCAAAAAAAAAAAGCACACACAAATGTAAAAATTTCCTGGGGCCATCCCATAATAAGAGAGAGCGAGCGAGAGCGCGGCCGCTCCATTGAAAGGAAGGGACTCTGGGGCGCCTGACGACCGTTGCTATGGGAACCCTCTCACGCGCTCCCTCTCTCTGCCCCCCCCCATTATTTCCCTCTTTTTTTCCCTGCTGCGGAGGGTTTAAAAAAAGCCTCCGTCTCCCGGAGAAGTTGGCTTAAAAGGTTGCCATGGAGACCCCGAAAGAGAGGGGAGGGGGCCGAGGAGGAGGAGGAGGAGGAGGAGGACGCCGCTGCATCCGGGGATCCGGGCGGCCCCGCTCTCCCCCCCCGCAGCGACCCCCGGAACTCCTCCCTCCCTCCCTCCCTCCCTCCCGCCCCCCCACCCCTTTTTCCCGGGCTCCCCCCTCCCGGGTGACCCCGCGACCCCGACTGACCGCGCGTGGGAGTGGCCGTGGCTCCCCCATCAGGCGCAGCCCCCCCAGCCGGGCCAGGGGGCCCCTCTCCCTCCAGCCCCCCACCCCACGTCCTGCAAGGACCCCCCTCCCCGGTGGAGCCTGCAGAGGCCTCCCACGATGCTGGGTTTCTGCTGGAAGGGGGGCTCGGGCGGAGGGGGCTCGGGGGCCGGAGCAAGGGTCTGGCCCTCGTGGAGGAAAGGCGGAAAGCAAAGCAGACCCCCCCCCACAAAAAACCCCCCTGGGGTTTAGGATCAGACCCCCTCTCTCTCTCCGGGCCAGAAATGCTTGCAAGGGGCGAGAGCCGCGCGCGGGGTGGGAGGGCGCGGGGTTCCCCTGCGCGCGTGGGGAGGAGGGGGCGAGGGGTCTCCCTCGCTCTCTCGGTGCGGGGGGAGAGAGGAGGACGGAGCCCCGCGGCCCCCCCAGCCCGCCCGCGCCCCTCCCCTTGGCCCCGGGGCTGGAGGAGCACCCCACGGGCGCGCGCCCACCCGTGCGTGGGGAGCGGGGACACGTGCCCGCGGGCGCTGGGGCGGCGGGGGGAGAGCCGGGGAGGGGAGGCGCGGCCCCCGTCGCTCCCCCCGCCCTCCGGCCCGCGCTGTCCCCTCTCGTGGCCCCTCTGGCCGGGCGGGGTCCCCGGTCTCCCCGCCCGCCGGGCCGCGGAGCGGAGGGGGCGCGGAGGATGACAGGCGAGCCGGTCTCCTAGCAACAGCTGGGCATGCATGCGGCGGGGGGGGAGCCAGCCAGCCAGCCAGCGAGCGGGCGAGGCGGCGGCGGCGGCGGGCACCGAGCGCGCAGGGCGGGCGGGCGAGCCACGCGAGGAGGAGGAGGAGGAGGAGGAGGAGGAGGAAGGAAGGGAGAAGGGACCGGCCCGGCCGAGACGCCGCCGCCGCCGCCGCCGCCGCCGCCGGTCGGGCCTTGCGGGAGCCGCTCGCCCGCCCGCCCGCCCGCCCGGGGAGGCATGGAGCCCCGTTAGGCTCGGGGTCCCCTCCGCCGCCCACGCGCGATGCGGGAGGAGGAGGCGGCGGCGGCGGGGGCGGAGAGGGCGCCCTAGCCCCGGAGGCGGCGGCGGAGGGCAGGTAAGGGCCCCCGTGCAAGGGGAGGGGAGGGGTGGGGAGGGGGCGCCCCGGGTCCGCAGCGCCCCGGAGGCGGGGATGCCCGAGGCCAGGGCTGGGGGTCCTCCCTCCCGCCCTCCCCGAGGGGGCGACTCCGCGTGGGGCGTGGGAACCCGGGCTCCCGTCTTGATTTCGGGGAGGGGCGAGATCCGGCCAGGGTCAGGAGGGGGGCGCCTGGTGGTCCTCCGGGGGAGGGAGGGCGCGGTGAGGCGGGGGTCGCGGCGCAGGTCCGCCCCCGCCGTCCCTTCCCCTCCTCCCCCCCGCAATGGCTCCCGTTCTTCCTCCCCTCCCCCCATTTTTTTTTTCCGGGCTGCGTAAAAGCGCGTTTCTGTGCAGCGCGGCTGCGTCTCCATCACGCCCGCCGTGTGGACGCCCCGAGTTGCCCCCCTCCCTCCCTCCCTCCGTCCGCGCCTGCGCAGCTTCGTCCTCGCCCCCCCTTCCTCTTCGTCCTCATGCGAGTTAATTGGGGGGGCGTTAATTGGAGGGACGAGGAGGGTCCCCCTCTTTGTGGCCACCAAGGGAGAGGAATGGAGAAATGGGGGAGGAGCCTTCCCAAAAACTCCCCCCATCCCTGCCGCGTCCTGAGTTGACCTGCAGGGAAGGAAGGTGGGGGGGCTCTTGTGCCTCTTGATGGAGGGGTGGGGAGTCCTTGGACCCCCCCAACCCATCCCCTCTGGTTGTGCCTGCAGCATCCTGAGGTGGCTCATCCCAGGAGAATGGATTGGGCCCTTGGAGGGGGAGGGCTGTGGAACCGGGAGGGTCCCCGGGGCTATCTAGTCGAGCCCCTAGTGGTGGTTTAGAACCTGGCCGGGAAGCAGGAAGGGTCCGCCTCCTCTTCTGGGGTCCAAAGGGCCAAATGAGGCCTCCTCCGTCTTGTCCCGGGAACCCCAGCCGGGAGACATGACTCAGGCAGCGGCAGTGGCAGCAGAAGCACCGCCGGGGCTGGATCCCAGCCCGGCCCTTGGGGTCTCCGTCAGCCACGTGGCGCTTCTAACGTGGCCCCTCACAGGGAGGAAAAGTCAGAACACTCCATGCAGGCGCGTGCACGAGGGAAGGGGCACAGAGAGGGCATCTGGCTGTGCCCCACAGAGCCTGGCTTGCCAGTCCGCCTTGTGGCCGAAGCCCTCCCAGGGGGTCTCTGCAGCCTCAGCCTTTGTTACTAATGGTACCGCTGGTATTTATTACAAGGTTGCCTGCTAAATAACATTGTCCCAAAGGTCAGCAGAGACGCCTCTGCAGGGGCGGGGGCAGGTGTCTGCAGTCTCAACCCAGGTCCTGGGGAGGGGGAGATGGGTGATGGGGAGGGGGTGGCCTTGGGAGGCCCTGATGGAGAATCGCAAACCAAAGGCTGCCCCCTTCAGGTGTCTCAACAGCCCAGAGAGAGGCTGCGACCTCTGCTGACGAGGCAGGGTTTGGGGGGACTCATCTACTTTGTCCCGTCCCCGAACTCAGCACCAGCTCTGACCGTAGTCCTCTCCGCCACAGCTTCCATTCCCCCCAGGTCAGGAGGGTCCCCCCACTCCCCTTGGGCGCCCCCTCCCTCCCTGCTCCCAGTTCCTCCCAGAGGCCTGCCTTCTCCGCAGGGCTGTCGTGCAGAGCAGTGGGACTGGTGGTGATGAGGCAGAGCAGGGTGTCCCTGAGCACACGCGGAGTTCCGTTGGGCACGATAAGGGATGGCAACCCCCTTGCCCACCTGATATGCTCTTTCTCTCTTTTCCTGCATGTGTGTGTCTGGTGGGGGGCAGAAGGAGATTTGTCCTGGGGATGAAACGGGTCTCCCTCTCGCTGTACCCAGCCTCGGGGAGGGGGCTGTTGGCACGGATGGAGCCCAGGCGGGGCAGGCCGGCCAGCCGGGGGTGGCAGAAACAGATGGCAGCTGCAGGAATGGAGCCCTGCTTGGCGTGTGCGCACGGGGGGGGGCAGTTCTTCCCTGGCGGATCTTGGCAGCCACGTTCTGCTTGGGGGGGAGGAAGAAGAGGGCATCGCTCAGTGTGCCACACGTACGTCTCTGAGTGTGCACGCGTGTGTGTGCATTTTCCAGAACAGGGAGTGGACTGGAGCTTTCTGGGAAGCAGGGGGTCCCTGAGGCGGCCCTGATTCACCCCCACAGCCCACCCACCAAGTAACTGTGCAGGCCCTTTGGCCCCGGGGGTGCGTGCGTGCGTGTGTTCTTGGCCTTTTGTCTAGCGTGTTTGCTGTTGTGTACCTTCAAGTTGTTTCTGACTTATGGCGACTCTAAGGTGACCCTACCACGGGGTCTTCTGAGGCTGAGAGTGTGTGACTTGGCCCAAGGTCACCCAGTGGGTTTCAGTGGCTGAGCAGAGTTCGAACCCTGGTCTTCAGGGTTGTAGTCCAGCACTGTAAAGCAGTAGGGCACACTGGCTCTGTCTTGTCTAGCCTTTCCCCCCTAAAATGTTTTGTTAAATATTTGTGCATTTCTCTTGACTTCGGCCGCCTGACTTTCAGGGGAGCTAATTTGCACCATTAGCTCTAACTCCCCCCTGCCCTTGGCTGGGTTCCAGGCCTCCTTCCCTGAAATCACAGACTTCGGGGTTTTAATGAATAAACTTGCTGGGCAAATCCCCTCTCCTTCCTGAAGAGGAAGATGGCGATGCCAAACTTCTCTGAACGAAAACCCTGCCTTAGCGTAGTCGTAACTGAGAGCTGTTGCATGCAACAATGGAACAGCTATTCTAACAACAGGTTAGCAAATATCCCTTGCCGTTGTGTGCCTTCAGTTTGTATCCGACTTATGGCAACCCTAAGTGAACCCACCCTGCCCTTTTTGGGGGCTGAGAGTGTGTGGCTGAGCAGGAATCGAACCCTGTTCTCTGTCATCCGCCACTCAAACCACTAAACACGCCGGCTCTGGTAAACAATCTCTGTTGAAAGCTAGTAGAGGTAGGAAGGGGGCACTCCCAAGATTTGGGGGCAGCTGAACCCCTTGCAAAAGCCTGTGGTGAGGGGGGGCAAGAGGCTGCCCCACAGTGTCTGAGTTGGTTGGCTAAAGTGCCCCCCAGTTTCCCCAGTCAGTCAGTGAAACTGGTGCAAGATGAAGCTGCCTTGTTTATTTTACTCATTCCTTTAAAAGCGCTGGTGAATTGCTTCCTTCTCAGTCGGGGCTGAGAAGCAAAGCAAAACGGGAGAGGCAGCCAGAGATACTTGTTCAGGAGGAAGGCCGGCTGGGCGTCCTTTATCCCAAATCCTCCAGAATCCGAAATTGACCATGTGCATGCCTGAGATAGTGAGAACTTTGCTTTCTGATGGCTCAGTGCACGCAGACTTCGTTTCATGCACAGAATTATTAAAAATGCGGTATAAATTGCCTTGCTATTATCTGTATAAATCACAATGCGACTGTTAGGTGGATTTGTAACTAGTTGACCAACTGAACCCAAGGGTTCTATCCCGGGCCCAGGGCTGTTCAACATCTTTATCAAGGACTTGGATGAAGGAGGAGAGGGCATGCTGATCAAATTTGCAGAGGACACCAAATTGGGAGGGGTTGCTAATACCCCACAGGGCAGGATCAAAATTCAAAATGACCTTATTTGGGAGTCTTAGTAGACCACAGGCTGAACATGAGCCAGCAGTGTGATGTGGCAGCCAAAAAAGCCAGCGCGATTCTTGGTTGCATCAGTAGGAGTATGGTGTCTGGCTCAAGGGACGTAATAGTACCACTCTATTCTGCTTTGAAATCTTGTGTCCAGTTCTGAGCACCTCAACTCAAGAGGGATATCGACAAGCTGAAGTGTGTCCAGAGGAGAGGGACCAAAATGGTGAAGGGTTTGGAAGTCATGAACCCCTATCACTGTAGGGAACTGGGTATGTTTAGTCTGCAGAAAAAGAGAAAGTTAAGGGGGGGACATGATAGTCACATTTAAATATTTGAAAGGATGTTGAAGATGGAGCAAGCTTCTTTTCATTGCTCCAGAGACTAGGACACGGAGCAATGGCTTCAAACTACAGGAAAAGAGATTCCACCTGAAGCTCAGGAAGAACTTCCTGATGGTCAGGGCTGTCCGGCAGTGGAATGTGCTGCCTCCATGGAGTGTGGTAGAGTCTCCTTCTTTGGAGCTTTTTAAGTAGAGGCTGGGTGCCCATCTGTCACAGGGAGTCCTTTGATGTGTGTTCCTGCATGGCGGAAGGGGGTTGGACTGGATGGCCCCTGAGATCTCTTCCAACTGTATCATTTTATGATTCTATGATCTTATACTATCTAAGAAAGACAAATGAATTTTCTGTTCAGATTTGGATCCAGTCTCCAAGATAATCTCATTATGTCATTGTTCCTGTGTGCTTTTAAAGTCATTTGCAACTTAAGGTAACCCTAAGGCGATGGTATCGTGGGGTTTTCTGGTGGCTGAGAGTGTGTGACTTTGCCCAAGGTCACCCAGGGGTTTCCGTGGCCATGCAGAGAATTGACTTGTGGTCCTGGGATGTCGTCTGGTGCTCAGACACTAAGCTGCACTGGCTCTCAGCATCATTATATCAGCTCCGTTACAAGTTGGGTACCACTTGCACAGAAGTGCTTTGAAACTTTGGTGTTTTCTCCCCCAGATTTTGTAATACCCGTGTTTGCATATGTGTGCGATCTCATGATGTACATATTGGCAAATACAGATATTTTAAAATCTGAAAAAAAAAACTTGTAGTAGAAGTCAGGGTTAAAACCAATTTGAAAAACCAGAGGATTCGTGGAAGAACGGAGTTTTGGCTGCTTGCCGGGAGCTCTGCGGGGAGGGTGTCTGTCTCTCATGGGAGGGGAAACTGCTTGGCCCCGATCCGTTCGGAGCTCTGTGGGCCAAAGCCAGCCCCTGGACCCCTATGTCCCAAGGCCCAAAACGTCCCCTGCCAGCATGCACATGCACATGTAACGGCAGCGGTGGTGGTGGGGCTGGTGGAGACCTCTGGCTGGGAGCAACAGCATTGGGGGAAGCGCCCTGGGGGAGAGGGGCTGCCCCTCTTCAAAGCCAGGTGGGCAGGTGGGCAGAAAGGGTGTAGTTTCAAGGAGGGGGGCAAATTCAGGGCATCCCCCAGCCCCTTAGCCAGCCTTTCAGACCTCCCCTCACCAACTGGGGGCTCAGCTCCAGAACTCCTTGGGTGGCCCTGCTGTGGGGGGTAGAGGAAGGGGGACTTGACAGGCATGAACCAAGGAGGGGAAGTTAGAGTTGGGGTGACAATTGGGGGCAAACCATCCTTTGGGGACCTAAGTGGAGCCCTCCAATTTGAGCCAGAGAGTGGTGGAAGTGCAACCTGCACGCTGCTTGTCCCCCCAACTCCCTGACACGCACTCCCAAAGCCCCCCAGTTTGCTAGATTGCCAGGGCAGTGTTGTGGTTGGAATGTTGGACGACAACTCTGCTGGCTGGGGTTCGAATTCCCTCAGCTCAGCCATGGAAACCCACTGGGTGACTTTAGGTGAGTTATGCTCTCTCAGCCTTGGAGGAGGGTAACAACAAACCCCCTCTGCCCAAATCTGACCAGGAAAACCTCGTGTCAGGGGGCATCCCGTGAGCCAGAAATGGCTTAAGCACAGACAACAAAACAACAATTTTTGTCAGATTTCTAAGATATAATAAATGCTTTGATTCTAATTTAGTAGTTTAATGCCCCCTGTCCCACCCCACAGCAGCCTGGGCAACTGTATGGCCTTTAAATGCCCCTGCCTCGGATAAACAGGGCCAGCTCAAAATCCGACAAAGTCGGGCCCTTCCGGGTCGGTGTTTCCAAATGACCTTTGCTATCTGTGTGTCTGTGTGTGTGTGTGCATCTGCAGGTGTGTGTGGCTTTGGGATTTTCAGTCCCTCTATTGTTGTGTTGCTGCCTCTCCTCATGGATGTTGGTGGGAGGGGAGGGCTCTGCTTGGGGGGAGAGAGGGGGGACCCTTTCCCAACCCCTATGCCAGCTGCTTTGAACTTTCTTGGGGCCCAGGGATGTTGGGGGAACTGAGGCAGGGTCTGGGGAATGAGGTGGGTGCAGAGACCCTCTGTTGGGCTTTGGACCCCCCCAGGGCCTTGGCAAAGAAGCAGCGGGGGGGGTGTTAAGAAAACTTTCCCCAGAGCTAAGGAAGGCCTTCAGTGGGTCCCAGGGGGCCTCTGTGGGGATCCATCCCTCCTGGCCTCCCCTCCTCTCTGCAGGAGGCCACTGGGAGAGGGGTTGACTCTTTGCACGTGCTCCGTGGTTCCTTCTACAGTTGAGGAGGAGCAGAGTTGGGGGCATTTTAGGATATCAGATAGCTGGACTTTCCAGAGACACGGTCCAGGCAGGGATCCATCCGGTGCAGCATCTCCTGGATAAATGCACATTGGAATCCTCCTCCCCAAAGGGAGAAGGGGGCTCCCTTGTGCCCCCTTTTTAAGTCAAGACGGCTGTTCCCTTTTCACTCAGGGAAAGCAGTCACTTTGGTCTGAGTGGAGCATTGCCCTTCCATCCTCCTGTGTGTGCGAGAGAGTGTGCTGGGTTTTCAGAAGCATGATGGGGGGGGGCTGCCAGGGAGAGCCAGGCCTCCCTTCTGCCCACCCACTGCTGCTATTTCTGTGCCCCCTGCCCCCCCCACCACTGGGCTCTTTGTGGCCTCCGGGCTCCCTTCCTGGGAAATGGAGCGGTCTCTCTCCCTTCCTCTTGCTTTCATTCACAAGCCGAGCGCCACAACCAACGGCTACGCAGTGCCTACGTGTGTGCCGCTCTCTCTCTCTCCCCGAGTGTGTGTGTGTGTGTTTTAGGAAGGGAGCGCGTGCGCACACCTGCCTGATGGAGAGGAACGCGGTGCCTGCTGCCAATGTGTGTGCGCGCACGCCCTCTCTCCGCACCCATTGCTCCTCTACCCGCTGCCTTTCCATCCTCCTCCCCCCATTCAGCCAACTGGACCTTGGAGAGAAAGAAGACCCCCCTTGCTTTCCTGGCTGCCCCCCAGCTCTGTTCCTGGCCAGGGTCCTTCAAGGATGAGACCACCTCCTCTGCCCCCCAGTACTGCGTGGTGTGTTTCTCTCCTACGGAGGAAAGGGGTGGTTTCCTGGAGGGGGAGTGGACGGTGGGTTTGGGGGGAGAGAGAGCCCCCTGCCCTGCATCCAGTGGGCCCCTCACCGCCTCCAAGCTCCACTAGGTGGCCCCACTTTGCCTCCCTCCTCGCCCAGTGGCCCTGTAGCTTCTTCCTCCATTCTCGCAGCGCCCTCCCTGCAGGGTAGGCTGCTCAGGGGCAGGGAGGGGAGGGACTGGGGGGCAGACCCCTGAATGTGGCAGACACAAGATCCAGCCCCCATCTCTCTCTCTTTTTCTTTTCTGCCACTTTCCAGAGTACCACGCCAGCCGTTCCCGGCGGAAGAGCGTCCCTGGCGGGAAGCAGTACAGCATCAACATGGATGCCCCTCCTGCCCCGCCCTTCCGGGCCTCGGTGAGCAAGCGCAGACGTGAGGGGGAGCGTTCCCTCCTCCCCAACACACACCTGGGCATGTGGGCAGGAAGGGCCTCTTCAATCCCAGAGGGATGAGGGGAACCATCATCCACAGAGGAGCAGGGCAGAGGCTGGGTGCCCATCTTCAAAGGGAGGGCCGGGATTGTGTCTACCTTCATGGCAGAAGGGGGTTGGACTGGATGACCTTTGGGGTCCCCTCCAACTCTAGAATTCTGTAAGTTGTACAAACAACATTTTCTGCACAGGAAACAACATTTTGATGCCCAGGAAATAATGTTTATGAACAGAGGGATTAATTTCAGCACAGAGGGCTGTGTTCTGTATGAAACAACCCTGTGCTAATTTTGCGTAGCGTTGAGTCCTGAACTGTGAACTGGCCACAAAAATTGTGTGGTTTTTTTGAAGACTTTCTTGCTGTGGGAAGAACATTGTTAAAATTATGCAGAAGGGCCAGCTGAAAAACTGGAATTGTCTCACTCTGTTGGGCGCTGGAGCAGATTGGGAGGGAGTGGCACGAAGCGGAGGCTGAGGAGGCGGCCAGGGGCACCCGAGTGGCGGGTGAATGGGCTCCCGGGGGACCCCCGCTGGGACGCGGGTGACTCACAACCACAGAGCGGTGCCAGACAAAAGGCCGAGGCCCGCTAGAAGCCCTACGGAGGCCGCCGGGGGAGCTGTGCCTGCTCCGGCCTTGGCGGGTGAGGCTGGCATCAGAGCTCAGGGTGGGTGCCAGCCGGGTGGGTGGGATTTCAGCCCCCTCCCTTCCCCAGGTAAGGACAAAAGGGGAAGGAATATGCAGGGAGGAAAGAAGAGAGGAAAGGCGATAGGGAGAGAAGGAAATGAAGGAAAGAAGAATGGAAAGAAGATAGGGAGGAAAGAAGGAAGAAAGGACATAGGGAAGAAGGAGGGAGGGAGGGAGGGAAGGAGATAGGGAAGAAGGAAGGAGAGAAGGAGGGAGGGAAGGAAGGAAGGAAAATGAGGAAGGAAGGAAAGAGAGGGAAGAAAGAAGAGGGGAAGGAGGGAGGGAGGGAGGGAGGGAGGGAAGGGAAGAAGGAAAGATAGAGAGGAAAGAAGGAAGGAGGGAGGGAGGGAGGGAGGGAGGGAGGGAGGGAGGAAAGGAATGAAGGAGATAGAGAAGAAGGAAGGAGGGAGGGAGGGAAGAAAGGAAGGAAGGAAAATAGGAAGGAAGGAAGGAGATAGGGAGGGAAGGAGGAAGGGAGGAAAGAAAGGGAGGAAAAGAGGAAGGAGGAAGGAAAATAGGAAGGAAAGATAGGAAAGAAAGAAGGAAGGAAGGAAGGAAGGAAAGATAGGGAAGAAAGAAGAAAGGAAGGAGGGAGGGAGGGAAGGAAGGAAGGATGGAAAGAAGATAGGGAGGAAAGAAGGAAAAAAGGAGATAGGGAAGAAGGAGGGAGGGAGGGAGGAAAGATAGGTAGGAAAGGAGGAAAGAGGCAGGAAAATAGGAAGGAAAGATAGGAAAGAAAGAAGGAAGGAAGGAAGGAAAGATAGGAAAGAAGAAAGGAAGGAGGGAGGGAGGGAAGGAAGGAAGGATGGAAAGAAGATAGAGAGGGAGGAAAGAAGGAAGAAAGGAGATAGGGAAGAAGGAGGGAGGGAGGGAAGATAGGGAGGAAAAATGAAGGGAAGGAGGGAGGGAGGAAAGGAAGAAGGAAGGAGATAGGGAAGAAGGAAGGAGAGAGGGAGGGAGAGAGGAAGGAAGGAAGGAAGGAAGGAAGGAAAGATAGGGAGGAAAGAAGGAAGGATGGAAGGAGGGAGGGAGGAAAGATGGATGGAAGGAAGAAAGGAAGGAGATAGGGAGGCAGGGAGGGAGGGAGGAAGGAAAGATAGAGAGGAAAGGAGGAAGGAAAGAAAGAAGGATGGAAGGAGGGAAGGAAGAAGGGAGGAAGGAAGGAAAATAAGGAAGGAAAGATAGGAAAGAAGGAAGGAAGGATAGAGAGGGAGGAAAGAAGAGAGGAAGGAGGGAGGGAGGGAAAGAAAGATAGGGAGGAAAGAAGGAAGGTAGGATGGAAGGAGGGAGGAAAGATGGAAGGAAGGAGGGAGGGAGGAAGGAAAGAAAGATAGGGAGGAAAGGAGGAAGGAAAATAGGAAGGGAAGATAGGAAAGAAGGAAGGAAGGAAGGAAAGATAGGAAGGAAAGAAGAAACGAAGGAGGGAGGGAAGGAAGGAAGGAAAATAAGGAAGGAAAGATAGGAAAGAAGAAAGGAAGGAGGGAGAGAAGGAAGGAAGGAAAGAAGGACAGATAGGGAGGAAAGAAGGAAGGAAGGACGGAAGGAGGGAGGGAGGGAGGAAGGATGGAAGAAAGGAGGGAGGGAGGGAGCGAGGAAAGAGAGAGGAAAGGAGGAAGGAAAATAGGAAGGAAAGAGGAAAGAAAGAAGGAGGGAAGGAAAGATAGGGAGGAAAGAAGGAGGGAGGGAGGAAAGGAAGGAAGGAAGGAAGGAAGGAAGGAAGGAAAAAAGGAAGGAAAGAAGGAAAGGGAAGAAGGAAGGAAGGGAAGATAGGAAAGAAAGAAGGAGGGAGGGAGTGTGGAAGAAAGGAAGGAAGGCAGGAACGAAGGAGGGATAGGGAGGAAAGAAGGAAGGAGGAAGGGAAATAGGAAGGAAAGAAGGAAGGAAGGAAGGAGGGAGGGAGGGAGTGTGGAAGGAAGGAAGGAAAACAGGAGTGGTGCTAAGGGACACGATCCCTGCGCTCCCTCCCTCCGTGCTGCTCTCCTCATGGCCTTCTGTGGGGGAGCTGAGGCTGCCACCCCGTGCAAGGCTCACTCTCTCTTTCCCTGCTCCCCGTCCGTCCGTCCTCCTCTTCCTCTTCCTCTCCCCCCACCCCGCAGCAACAGGGATTCCTCAGCCGCCGCCTGAAGAGCTCCATCAAGCGCACGAAGAGCCAGCCCAAACTGGACCGCACCAGCAGCTTCCGCCAGATGTTGCCCCGCTTCCGGAGCGCTGACCATGACAGGTGAGGGGGCCCTGGGCCCTCCCTTGGGGGCCACTGGGAGGGAGGGGGTGGGAGGGGCTGGAGGGGGTCTCTGCTGGGCGTGGTGGTGATTGTATTGATTGGCCTTGACGTGCTGGGGGGTACCTTCTCCCTCCCTCTCTCCCTCCTCCTCTTTCCTCTGTTTCCCCCCTGGGGGAGCACAGCTGCCCAGCTTCGTCGCCCCACTGGCCCCTCTTTCCTGCCCGAAGGAGGGGAGAGTACTCCCCCTGGTGGCCCCGCTTGGCCCTTGCTTGCCCTCAGGGCTCCTGCCGCCCCCAAGACTCCTGCCGCCTGGGTGCCTCGTGTATTTTTAGCCTCCCCCCTCCCTCCCTCCTCCCCCCTTCGGCTGACGGCAGCCCCGACACGCACGGGCTCTCTCTCGCTCTCTCTCCACTTACGCCGCTTGGCTAAAAATATCCTCCTGGGGGCGGCAGCTCCGAGCAGAAATGCCACATGCGCGGGAGGGGGGCACGGGGGGAGAGCGAGAGAGCTTCCACATCAGCAGCAACGGTGACGGTGTGGTCTTGTCACCTCCGCTCCCTCTGCTGCTTGCCTGCCGGCCCATTTGCCCACCAACCCCAGCACCCCCCACTGCCGGGATCCGTGGGGCTGGGGGCTGCTTCCGTCCTGGGACTGCCGGAGCTGCAGACCAGCAGGATGTGATGGTGTCAGCAGTGGGGTGCCAACGGGGAGGAAGAGAGGGGGTGGAGTGGGGACCCCCCCACATTGGCACTGACTGGCTGGGTTGGGTGGAGGCAGGATGTGTGTCTGCCGTCACCCCCCCCCCAAATTGAGGTCAGGAGGTCCAGGAGAGAGAGAGAATGGGGGCGGTCGCCCACAACTCATCCTTGCCCAGCCTGAGCAGGGTGGGCTTGGCTCTCCCCTCCTCTGACACTGCTCTCTCTCTCTCTCTCTCTCTTTCTCTCTCTTTCTCTCTCTCTCTCTGATCCCGTTTTCCAGGCCGGGATGTGCCCCCTGGCAGCAGCAGACGCCAGGTACCCGCCTGAGGGTGGCCTTTTTGCCAAAGCCACTGCCCCTCCCCCGCACACATGAACCCCCCCTTTCCTAGGAGCAGCCCTCTCCCTCCCCACATACCGTGCGCCCCCTTGCTGTCACCCCACTTCTTTTTGGCACCCCTCCTCCATCACACCCCCTGCCGTTCCCCACCCTCTGTGTGCTCGTTCCCGTTACCTCCGGTCGGGACCGCCTCCACCCCCTCTGGATGCAGCAGCTGCACCCCCCTTTTTCCCCACCCCCCGCCCCGTCTCCCTCGGCCTTCCTCCTCCTTCTGCTCCTCCTCATCACCTGTCCCTTTCCCTCCACCTCATGCAGGGCCCGCCTCATGCAGAGCTTCAAGGAGTCACACTCTCACGAGTCCCTGCTCAGCCCCAGCAGCGCCGCCGAGGCCCTGGAGCTCAACCTGGACGAGGACTCCATCATCAAGCCGGTCCACAGCAGCATCCTTGGGCAGGAGTTCTGCTTCGAGGTGAGCTGGCTCACGGGGGAGGGGGAGGGGAGAGGGTGCCTCTGGGCCTCTGGGCATGCGCAAAGTGTGGCTGACATCCTCTCTTTGCTCTTTCTCAACCTCAGGTGACCACATCCTCCGGCACCAAGTGCTTTGCTTGCCGCTCTGCCGCTGAGCGAGACAAATGGATCGAAAACTTGCAGCGTGCGGTCAAGCCCAACAAGGTATGCCCCTAAGAGCCCCCCCAGGGCTCCTCCACCACCCCCAGCAAGCTCTTTTCACAAAGCACTACTGTCTGGGACAGTGGGAGGACGGCTGGGGGTCCGAGGCCCGTGTGCTTTGCCTTGGGTGGCAGGAATATGAGCCTGCCTTGGGGGGAGGGCACCCAGCCAGAGTACGCCGGCTGGAGAACTGGCCAGAGAGCGTGGCGCATTCAGCTCCTATGGCCTTTGGCGTTGGAGGCAGAAGTGGCTCTACGGTGGGGCAAGTGGGGCGTGTGCCCTGGGCTGTTCTGCCGGGGTTGCTAAAATGCAATTCCAGAAGCTGCAGAGGAGAAGGGGGAAGTGACCCCGGAGGTAGGGGCACAACTTCCACGCTTGCCCTAGGCACTGTTTATGCTAGATATGCCCCTCGGAGGCCTCAGCAGCTGGACCCCATCTGGGTCCCTTCTGGTTCTTTTTGATTCTTTAGTGTGACAATCGTTGCACAGTTCCTCCCTTTCTTCTTGCCAGTGCACGAGAGCGAGCAAGGGGGCTCGGCGTTTCCTGCTGGGTGGCCACCCCCCTGGCCCTTTGGGAAATGTTGAGCGACTGTTCTGGACTTGTTCTGACTGCTTCACCTTCTGCTCTGGGCCTGGGCGTCACTCCAGGGATCCCCAAGAGTTCTTTCAGTGTTACTGCTGGAAGAGAGGCATTTCTGGTAGTCAGTGGACACAGGTAGTGGTCTGCAGCAGAGGAAAGCATCCCCCCCACCCGTTGGTTGGTGAGGTCCCAGACCACTAAGGGTAAAGCAGGACCCCTAAACGACTAATCTTGCCCAGCCTTTGCTTTCCTGCGTTAGGAGTTCAGGTTCATCTTGTTCGTTTTCCGTGCTCTGGGAACTGGCATAGAGACATCTCAGACCACGAATCACTCCTCTAGCTGCTTATTTAAGGTCTTTTTCTCCCTTCCACTGTTGCGTTCTTGTACTGTTTGCTTATTTCTCCCTACAACATTTGGGCTGCTAATATCTCCAGCACATGAGGAATTCCTGCCCTTAATAATACTGTCTCCCTCCCTGCCCGATAACTCAGTTTAAAGTTCTCCTGTTCAGGTTCTTAGGAAAAACATTCTTGCCAACTCTTCGTTCGTACAAATGAACCCCTTTCTGCACCTCTGGGCAGCTGTTGGCTCCAAAGCCCTCCTCCTGGTGGCAGAGGCCAGCCCACTGGACCTTCCCCTCCAAGAGACAGAGAGGGACCGTGTGCATGGGAGGGAGAAGGGTCTTTGGTGGAGGTGGGCATTTTGCCTTCCTCTCTGTCACCAATCCCCTTAACTCAGGAAGACGGCCCACCCCTCCCCTGAGACTTGAGGGCCCTTTGAGGGCAAAGCTGAATTTCTAGAGGGACCCCCTTTTCAAGGGGAGGGAGACAGCGGCCACAGGGTCCCCCCTTCTTCTCCACTTTTTCCTCCTGGCTGTTTTTTGAGCCATCTCTGGTGCCCTCAAACTGCAGAGGGATTAAAATCAGCCACGTCCTCGGTGGCTTTTCTTGCTTCTGTCCGCCAGCCCTTCCAAGCAATGCATTGCAATTAATATGTTGCAATCAGTGCAATGCCACAAATAAATGTCCAAGGTACACACCTGCCAACAAACATGACAGGAACAGGAGAGATTCCCCTACAGCTGGGAGAAATCTACCACTTTGAGCAACAGCTGAAATTAGGAGGGGGGAGGATATTGCTGCTTCCCCTACCCAGGTGGGCAGACGCAGGAGGCTGCTAACCAAGGACCACCCCCGGAGCCTCAGTCTAATTAGTTTCTATTAACTCTCCATCAGAGTCTTCCCCAGCTGAGCTCCCTTTCATTTTTTGTTTGGGTTAATTTCCATCAAGTCCGCTTCGACTTACTGTGACCCTTGGAATGAGAGACCCTCCCCCAGAATATATTTCCCCTCCCACCCACCCCCGTTCTCCACAGCCCCCTGCAGGTCTTGCAGACTCAGGGCATGCCCTCCTGCAGTGTAGTCTCTTCCAGAGAGTCACATCGACTCACGATACGTCCAAAGTAGGACAGCCTCAGTTTCAGCCGCATTGGGGTTCAGTTCAGGCCTGATTCACTCTCAGTTTCATTTACTGTTCTTTCTAGCCCAGCCCCTTCAACCTTTCCTTGTAGGTTTTGTTCTCTTGTCGTCCTCATTGTCCTTCTCTGAACCTGCTCCAACTCGTCTCCATCCTCCTTAAAATGAGGCACCCAAAAGTGAACACAGGACTCCAGATGAAGATTGACGAGCAAAGAAAATAGCGGGACTATTGCTCTGTTGACTTGGAAACTGTGCTTCCATGAATGGAAGCTAAAATAGCATTCGCCTTCTTTGCTGCAGCATAACACTGCAGGATTGTGTTCAGCGACACTTATCATCAACAATAATCCCAAGGTCCTTTTTGCAGATAGTACTGCTGAGCCAAATATACCCCATCCCATACCTGTACATTTGGTTTTTGTGTCCTAAATGGAGAGTTTTGCAGTTATCTCTACTGAATTTTATTTTATTAATTTCTGTCCAGTACTCTAGTTTATCTAGGTCCTTTTGAATTCTGTCTTCCAATGTATTAGCCATCCCTTCCAGTTTTGTGTTGCCTGCAAACTTGATAAGGATTCCCTCCACCCCACCATCTAAGTAATTGATAAAAATGTTGAAGGGTAAAGGCCTTGAGACAGAACTCTGAGGACCTCCTTCCAGTCTGAAGCCCAGCCACGGATGGCAACTCTTCGAGCATAGTTTTCCAACCAGGGTGGGATCCATCTTGCCATGTTCTCATCTATTGCACATCTAATCAGTTTGCTAATCAAAATATCGTAGGGGCCCTTATTAAATGCTTTACTGGAATCAAGATAAATGATATCCACAGCATTCCCACCATCTACTAAACTAATGACCTGACTGAAAAAATACATAAAATTATTTTGGCGAGATTTGTTCTTGACAAACCCATGGCTGGCTCCTACTGGTCACTGCCTTGTCATCAAGATACTTTCAGGCAGATTCCTGTACAATGTGTTCTAATTTTTTTTCCTGGTATTGAGGTCTGGCCTGTAGGTTCTGCCTTGAGTGTATCTGAAAACCCCTTCTTGGTTGCTCCTTGCTTGCGTAGCCCGTCTCAACTCGTTCCGAGCTTCCGCTGTCCTTCTAGTCTTCATGCAACCTTGGGCTACGCATTGGTATTCTTCCTAGGTGATTTGTCTTTCTTTCCATACTTTAAAGAGGTATATCCAAGGTGGGGCAAGTAGTAGACGTGCCCTGGGCGCCAATGCCAGGAGGGTGCAAAAAAGCAGAAGTTTTAGCGGAGGAGGGGGTGGCCTCGGAGGTAGGGGCGCAACTTCCATGCTTGCCCTAGGTGCTCTTTGTGCTAGATACACCTGTGTTTATACGTACTCCTTTTTCTTTTCTCTTCCTCCGTGAATTTTCTGGACAGTCACATTGCCCGCCCCCGCCTTTGATTGTGCCGCCTTCTTCAAAACCTTCCTAGCTGCGTATCTTTCTGCTTTAGCATCTTTACCCATGGGACTGCACCAGCATTTCCCAAGCTAGTTAAGGTCAGCTTTCGTGAAATCTCAAGGTCTGCCTCACCAGCTAAGGACGGATCGCACCCCTATTTCTTAGCACCTCAACTCCTCTCCTGATGGCTCCTCACACCGAAGAAAGGAGATGGGCAAGAGGCAGGAAGTATAGGGCCACAACGCCAACCCACTCGCTTTCTCTCTTCTTTCCTGGACCCACCGTGCCTCAGCCCCCTCCCCACAGACACACACATCTTGATATTTGAAATATTTCCAGTTTCGGCAGGTCTTGCGCCACTAAGCCTAGCAAACGTGGAGGGCCGATTGCACTCTTCTTTGCTCTGTCCCCTAGTTGCGAATTTTAGCCCTCCACAGACTTCCCTCTAAAGCAGCAACTGCTTTGATTCTGGGGACCGGCTCCTCCCCATTGGTTAGGATCACGCCCAGGATATTCGGTCGCCTTGCTCCTTCCTCCACCTTTTGAAAGAGAAAATCATCTTCCAGGCTCATCAGGAGTTTCTTGGACAGCCTTTGATGGGCAGTTTCAAAGAAGTAGCCGTGTTAGTTTCTTGCAGCGTAAAATGGAGGAAGGGAGAGGGAGGAAAAAATATGTGACAGAACCTTGAAGACTAAATGGCTTCCATTTTAGGATAAAATAAAATGCTAAAATAGAAAGTGGTTGGTCGTAAACTAACTGCCACATTTCTTTTTTTGTTCCTCCCAATCTTTTTTCTTTTTTTTAACGGTTAGCAGAGCAGGTCTCCCAGCAGATATCAGGGTAATTGGAGTCCCCCATAACTACTTAATTCTTGCAGTGTCTTTATCATTTTTCAAACTATTTTTAATTTCTCCAGAAAGCCTGAGCTCATTCTGAGCTTTAACATTTTCTGACTTTGTCCATAAAATGCTTTTGATCTGCATGGCTCTTTGGTGGTCTCCTTGCTTCTTCCATTTCTTATTTATTCTTTTATAAATCTCAGCTTCTTGGAAGGTTTTTTTCTTTTTAATTATATCCACCCTGCTTTCTTTCGACCTCGCCTGCTTTCTTCCTCAGCGGAATTGTTTGCAAGAGCGCCTTGGATATCTCACCCTTAAGAAACTCCCATGCGTGATGAATTCCCATCCCTCGGAGCGTTTCTGATATTGGGATCTTGGCCAGCCTTTCTGAATTCAGCTTTTCTGAAGCTCCAGGGGGCGGGTTTGGCTCCGCCTGGCTTCCCTTTCTTTTGTAAGGGGCTCCGTGATGCCAGCTTTCATCCTCTGGGTTGTGGATCTCTTTCACAGTTGTACTCATCCTTGACATATAATGTGCTCCTCCTCCTCATTTCCTGCTCGCTCTGTTTCTTGGGAAGAGGTTAAATGTCTCCATTTTGTTGCCAAGTCGACTTCCACGTACGGCAGCCCTGAGGAAGAGAGCCGTGGTCGCTAGCTGCCCTGGCCAAGTCTTGGAACATCGGGTCCCTTGATGGAATCCACCCGTCTGTGACACGGTCTCCCCCTTTTCCACTTTGGCCAAGCGTTGTCGTCCTTTCCAGTGAGTCATATCAGATCTCATGGTGCGTTCAAGGCACGGCAACTTCACTTGAGTCATATCGGGCCATTTCCGCACTACATTGTTATAGTGCTATTATTCCACTTTCAACCTCCTGTGGAATCCTGGGCTTTGTAGTTTCCTGAGAGGCCAAAGAGCTTGCTGGCTGGGAATTCAAAAGGCCCCTCCCTAAACTGCAAATCCCAGGATTCCACAGGAGGTTGAAAGTGGGATAATAGGACTACAACAGTATAGTGCAGAAATGGCCTCAACGTCTGGGCAGAGTTCAGGATCAATTTGATCTCAGACCCAGTTCATTTGTTGTTTTAGCAGCCCATGGTATTTGTAAAGCTCTCCTCCAGCACCACATTATTGTTCTTTTAAATGGTGAGAGAGTACAAATTTTTGGGAAAAAGCACGTGTAAATATGATTATGATGATCATAGTAGTTAATATTAATTATTATTATTTCAAATGTATCGACCATTCAGTCAACTACCATTCCAGTCAATGGCCCTTTCCGTACCTTACCTTGTTTCGGGGCTGGGGTGCGGGGATCGCGTGAGCAGCCTCTGCCAAGAGGCTCTCCTTTCCCTGCTGCTGCCTGCTCGCACGAGAGCCCCGCCTCTTCCTTCTGCAGCACAGCCTGGGAGTTTCCCAGGCTGCACTGGGGCAGGAAGCGCAACCGGCGCGGCTCCAGAGGCTCTGCACACCAGGTAAGTGCGTGTGGGGCCCGGGAGCAATGTGCAATAGCAGACCATTTTTGGCTTCTAGCTTAAAATGAAAAGGTGCGCAATTGGCCCCTGCTGGCCCCTGGAGCATTGCGCGATTGTGAGTGCATTGTGCAGATTGCTGCTTGCAATCACACGACACTCCAGGCCCTCTTTTGCATGGAAAAGACTGTGCGAAAAGGGCCAATATTCTACCACATTTCAGTGACACCCATTAAGTCGCATTTGTCTTCCTATGTTAAGAGTTCGAGTTCATCTTGTTTGTTTTCTGTGTTCAGTATGTTAGAGACATCTAAGACTGTGGCCCGTACTTCCTGGATCCCAGAGGCAGCCAACACGGAGGGGAGCGCTCCTGTCGCGCACCCCTTCTGGCAGGGCCGATGCAGAGATGCACACCGGATGAAGTACTAACTGCAAACCATTAGACCTGGTCCTACTCTCTAGGGTGGCAGAGAACCGGCCTGCCCCCTTCTCTCTGGCGTGGCCCTTGAGGGATTTAATGAGTCACCCCTCGGTTTTCTTTTTATTCTTTTTGCCTCGTTAAACATGCCCAGCTCCTTCAATCTCTTCTTTGCTAAATCATTTTTGCTCTGCTTGGCACAATGCTGTTTCTCCCCCTGCTGGCCCCCCCCAAAAGTGGCTAAAAGTCACATGTCAAAAATCCTAATAAAGTATGGAGATTCTTAAAATCAGAGACAGGGAGGTTAACTGAAAAAGTGCAATGCATTGGGTTCATTGTTTATAACCTTTAAAGTCAAGTTCAGTTAGATTTGCATTAGAAGAGGAGAAAAGAAAAATCAACTGTCAAGTTTTATGTTAAATTGCCATTTAAATTTTAAATATCCAAAACCTGTAATAGAAGCTGGAGTAGAATTAAGCTGAAAAATGCCCTGTACTCAGCACGTTCCTCTTGGCACCTCTTTGCTTCAAACAGATTTCAAGACTTTCTGCCTCTAAAGTCGTCCAGATATTAGAGAAATAGTGTTCAGTTTTGGTAACGTGGATCTTTAATTATGGCCATTTCCGCACTCAAGTGTTATAGCGCTATGATTCCACTTTCAACATCCTATGGAATCCTGGGGTTTGCAGTTTCGGGAGGGGCCACCTGGCCCCTCCCGAAACTGCAAAGCCCAGGGTTCCATAGGATGTTGAAAGTGGAATCATAGTGCTATAACAGTCTAGTGTGGAAATGGCTTATATTTAGTGAAAGAGGGAAGGCGAGGATGGGGAGAAGGACAAATTATTGAAATGGTGAATCTCAGGAGCCCTTAAAATCTTTCTGTCCCAGCACAGCTACCCGTTAATAAGCGGTTTGGATCCTGCAACCTAAACATTGTGATTCTCTGTTGCCAAACAGTGAACAGAGAACTGCATTTGTAAAAATCCAGGGTTCCTAAGCTTTAATAATAATAAATGATAAAAAAAAATTATTTGTTACCCACTTCTCAAGGCTCAAGGGTGGGTTACAACACAGATGCAATTAAAAACAAATTGTAACCAAAATACATTAAAATACAAAATTGTTTAAAATACAAATATCTTATTATTAAAATAGATCATAATTAAAAAGGCAATTAAAAGTACAAATACAATTAAAAGTACTATTAAAAGTATGATTAAAAAGTAGACTGAGTAGAGAACCCAAATGTAAAATTTGTTGGCACTTTAGTGGAGCCTCTCATTTAATTAATTAATAGCTTGATTAATAATTCTAGAATTACTTGAATGCTGGCACCCCAACTTATGTCAACCAATAATGTTTAAAAATAAATTTAGTTTCCTCATTTCATTAAAAGAAATGTTGTAACCTAATTGATGGTGGTTTCAGTCACGGGTTAAATTGAACACGAACTTTTAAATGAGACATAATTCACCGTGGACGAGGGGGGAACTTGTAGCTCAGCCTGACCTTGATGGAAAAGGCCAGCCCTTCCTCCAAGGAGACTGTCACGGAGAAGAGGGGGTGCCATTTTTGAGAGCTGGGGGCATCCTGCTGTTCCCAGGATGGCAATTTCTAAATGGCCCCAATCCAGTGAGTCAGGAGCCATTTTGAAACCTTATGTCCAGGGATTTTGATATCCATGGGGTGTCCTGGAACCAAACTCCAGCAGATATCAAGGGACCCCTGTATGTACCCACAAATAAGCCCAGATGCTCCCATTAAATGAAAATGCCATTGTGTTCTGCCCAGCTCTGTGGCTTTGAGTAGCCACAACAACAATACCAATAGCAGGAAGGGCTGGGATGGCTGACCAACTGACCCGTCAGCTAGCCTTCTTCTTCTGCCCCAAGGCTTGGGGTGGCCATTTTGTCCTCCGGCTGCTTTTGGCCCCATAGAGTCTTCTTTGCCCCTCTGTTGCCACTGTCTTCTGTGTGGTTGCTGTAGGACAAAGAGTCTTATTTCAAGTTCAATTATCGTGATATTTGTTGGCAGTCAAACTCTGCCAAGACTACAAGGTCCAACAGGTTCCTTGCTTGCCTTGCAGATAATTTCATGGTCCAGAAGGTGGAAGAGGCGACCAGGGGATCGGCTATTTTAGATCTGATCCTTTCCAACAGGAATGACCTAGTTGATGAGGTGGAAGGGGTGGGATCCTTAGGGAGGAGTGATCACACTCTTTTGGAATTTGTCATCAGTGGGAAGGAGAAGCCAAGTGAAGCCAGACATGCATCCTAAACTTTAAGGAAGCTGATTTCTCTAAAGTTAGGGAGTTACTTGCTGAAATCCCATGATCAAGAATACTAAAAGAGAAAGGAGTTCATGAAGGACGGGCGTTTCTCAAAAGTGAGATACTGAAGGCACAATTGAAAACTGTGCCAATAAGGATGAAAAATGGAAGGTGTCTAAAGAAACCAGAATGGTCGATGAAAGAATTGTCAGCTTAGCTAAGTGTCAAAAGAAACATGTACAAGAAATGGAAGAATGGTGAAACCACCAAAGAGGAATTTAGGCAAATAGCCGGGAGAGGTAGGGAGAAGGTCAGAAAAGTTAAAGCACGGAATGAACTCAGGCTTGCCAGAGACATCAAAAACAATAAAAAGGACTCTTTTTAGATATGTCTGCAGCAAAAGTAAAAACAACGAAAAACAATAGGGTCACTGCGTGGAGAAGATGACCAATTAATAATGAAGGGAAGAGAGAAGGCAGAACTACTCAACACCTTCTTTGCCTCAGTTTTCTCCCAAAAGGATAGAAGTCCCCAACCTGGGGCATGGGGAGCAGGAGAGCAAGCGAGGGAAATGCAACACAGAATGAGTAGAGAAGTGGTACAGGAATATTTGGCTAAACTAGGTGAATTCAAGTCTCCAGGGCCAGATGATACATCCAAGGATATTGAAAGAAATGGCAAAAGTCATTTCTGAACCACTTTCAGTAATCTTTGAGAACTCTTGGAGAACAGGAGAAGTCCCAGAAGACTGGAGGAGGGCAAATGTCATCCCCATCTTGAAGAAGGGGAAGAAGGAGGACCCAAATAATGATCACCTGGTCAGCCTAACATCAATACCAGGAAAGATCCTAGAGCAGATCGTTAAACAATCAGTTTGTAATTAGAAAGCAATGCCGTAATCACTAGAAGTTAACATGGATTTCTCAGAAATAAGTCATTTGAGGCTAATCTTATCTCTTTTTACGATCGTTACAAGCTTGATAGACAAAGGAAATGCTGTAGACGTGGCATATCTTGACTTCAGTCGGGCCTTTGACAAAGTTCCCCATGACGTTTTTTCAGAGAAGCTTATAAAATGTGGGCTGGACAGGGCTGCTGTTAGGTGGATTTGTAATTGGTTGACCGACCGAACCCAAAGGGTTCCAAACCCAAAAAGCTGTCCAGCAGTGGAATCTGCTGCCTCGGAGTGTGGTGGACTCTCCTTCTTTTAAGGTTTTTAAGCAGAGACTGGATGGCCATCTGTTGGGAATGCTTTGATGGGTGTTCCTGCATAGCAGGGGGTTGGACTGGATGGCCCCTGGGGTCTCTTCCAACTCTATGATTCTATGGTTCTTGGGAAGGAAAGAAGAAGAAAGGAAGGAGGAGTAGGAGCTGAGGGGAAAAGGAACATGGTGTCCAGCTGGATGTTTTCCCTCAAAATAGTGGCTGGAGGTGTATCTTGGGCCATTTCTGCACTAGACCGGCCAGGCCCCTCCCAAAACTGCAAATCCCAGGATTCCATAGGATGTTGAAAGTGGAATAATAGCACTATAGCAGTCCAGTGTGAAAATGGCCTTGGTCTCTCTCTGTCCCAAAATTACGAGAAAATTTGCTCCGGGCATGGGAAAAATAAGTCAGACAGCAAATCTCGAGAGCACGGGAGTAACAGCTGTTGGGTGAACTAAAAAAAAGAGAAAAAAATGGCGAACCCTAAGTAACAAACAAAGAAGGCTTGTATACTTTTAGGAATCTTATCTTTTCTGCTGTTGATTGGCTTAAAAATGCTGCATGGGCCAGGAAGAGAAACCGATGAAACGACTGCCTCGTTTTCTCAGCCCTCCCTGGCTGGCATTCTGCTTAGTAAGTTTCTGCAAAGTTTTTTCAGTGAGTTTCAGCTTCTTATCTCTGTGGTGCCTCCCAAAGAACTCCAAGGCAGACTTCCCAAAACAGACGAGAGAGGATTCGTTATAGCTTCAAGGACTGCAAGGCCCATCAGGCTGAATCAGCATTGCTACAAGGACTGTAAAACACAGCAGGCTGAACATGTTACTTATCAAACCACTGTCACAAGTGGCCCCAGAGGGAGCCACCCCACCTTGGGGAGCCTTCCTTCTCCGCACGGCCAGAGGTGTGGGTCTGGGAGGGGAGTTGATTAAAATCTTTATTAAGTGGGGTTTCTTAAATGCAGCACTTTGCTCTTCCAGCACCCAAGGGGCTCAAGTTCATTTTCTGAACAAAAATTTCTCTTCTTTGAACCATAAACAACACAAAGCATATTCCCTAACCCCAGTCCTAATTTGCCATTTATAATAATAATTACTTATAATAAAAAAAATAATTTGCTGTTAAGGCATGGAATACAAATTATAGCAGTTATTTCAATAGGAGGAAACTCCCTCTAAGCTTTCAATGTATTAAAGTCCTTGCTTGGGCTCCATGAATGGAGCTTTGAAGCCATTGCTCCATGTCCTAGTCCATGGAGCAGCAGAAAAGAGGCTTGTTCCATCCTCCTTATTACATCCCTTCAAGTATTTAAACATGGCTCTCATGTCCCCTTCTTTTCTCCAGGCTAAACGTCTCCTGGGGCTCTCTCCACCACTTCTCCTTACAGGGCTTCATGGTTTCCAGCCTTCCAAGTTTTTGGTTACCCTCCCAAGTAAATTTATCAATTTCTGCCAAATTTCTCAGTTTCAACAACCGCTCTTCTGTAGTCAGTAATTCTTGATTCTTCCATCCTTGTGCATTCAGTGGTCTCTCTGCTGTGGCCGTATATAAAAATAATCCTTCTCTGGGTCTGCTCCAGTCGGGCATCCAACACTCCCACCCCACGGATTCTGCGGGAGAGCCGGACCCCCTCCGTTGCTTCTCCTGCGTGCGAGTGTGAGGCGAGGGAACCCTCCTGTCTTTTTCTGACTCAACCCCAGGCCGGATGGGAGAGCCAGCCAGAGGGAGCCTCTTCCCTTGGGGGATTTTCCTGACACTCGCAGCCCCCCAGAGTGCCTTCCCCATGGAAATCCACAGCAGCAGCAACAGCAGGAGAACTTAATGAGACAAAGCGGGGAACACTGATGCTTCCCTTTCTGGGCAGGGACGGCGTTTCCCCGGGGAGGCTGCCTGGGGGGCGTGGGAAAAGGCCGTCTCTGCTGGGCTCCCTCCACTCAGGCAGGGAGGTTTTTAGCTGTTTTCTCCTGCCTGTTTTGGAAAGGAATTCCTTCTTTTCTCCACTAACCAGTGAATTCCGCTGTCAAACTGCTCTGACCGCCAGGACGTTTTTCCTCATGTTCGGGTGGAATCTCTTTTCCTGTGGTTTTAATCCATTGTTCCAGTGTCCCAGTCCCTGGAGCAGCAGAAAACAAGATTGTTCCCCCTCTTCTGCATGGAATTCTCTTCCGACGTTTAAAGACAGCTATCAACATCATTCCTCAGTTTTCTCTTGTCCAAGGTAAACCTACCTGGCTCCCAAAGCTGTCCCTCAGAGAGCTTGGAGGTTTGGAGACCTTGGAGCATCTACACTGGCTGCCTCCAGATATCTTCCAGATTGTAGAATGATAAAACCCTAGAAGAGTTGGAAGAGACCCCAAGGGCCATCTAATCCAACCTCCTTCTGCCATGCAGCAGGAAGACCCCTCCAAGCCCTCCTTTGGACAGATGGCCATCCAGCCTCTCTTTAAAAGCCTCCAAAGGAGGAGGAGGAGACTCCAACATGCTCCATTCAGGCAGCAGCTGATTCCACTCCCAAACTACTCTTATCAGCAGGAAATTCTTCCTAAGGTTTAGGTGGAATCTCTTTCCCTGAAGTTTGAAGCCATTGCTGTGTGTCCCAGTCCCTGGAGCAGCCGAAACTAAGTTTGCCCCATTCTCCATGGGACATCCCTTCAAATATTCCACAGAATAAGAGGGAAAGATAAAACATCTGGGAAGAATCCAGCAGTGAGACAAACAGATGCATTTAGCTTCTGTGGATTCCAGTCCACTTCCCCAGAGGTATTGGTATAGAGCAAAATTACGGAGAGCCACAGGTACTAAAGCACCATGCAATAGTTGTGAGGGTAGCATCCGGGTGCAATGGGATATATATATATATGCAGAGAGAGAGAGAGAGAGATGCATATTCTGAGCCTGGCCCCAAACCCCTCAAGGCTGGATTCGGACGCAACAGGTCTGTCGGACTGGTGGTGCGGAGACTGTTCTCCTTCTCTGATGCAGCGTGGAGTGGGAATTGTTGGCAGAGGCTGATGTGTGCCGTGCAAGGGACTCTGCCTAGAGAAGCAAAGGCCTCCATCTGGGAGCCTGAGGGGGCAGACTCCTTTCCCCATAACTGGTTGCATTGTTTGATGAGGCGTTGGAGTGACCTCAGCCAGAAGTCTGGCCGTTCTTTCATTTTCTGTTCTTGGCCTGCCTTGTGCTTGGAGATTCTTGGGTATCAGACTTGCCTTCTTAATTGTGGCTTGAGAAATGCCGTCGCCACATCCCTGACAAGCTGACAAGTGTGTGTGTGTGGCAGTCGGTGGGTTTTTGATGCCACCTGGTGCTTCAAAATCTTTCCTGCAGTTGTGAGGAGGTGCCGAGAGAATGGATGTGTTGTGTGGGTTGTTCCAGGTTCCGGTTGGTGGTGGGGTGGAAATTGCTGGAATTCTGGAGGAATTTCTCCCACCGTTCCTTCCCAGGAATCCAAACAATAGTAATACTGTCTGTGCAGTTGGGGCCACGGAGAGATTTCTGGGCACATGAGTTAAGGGAGTGTTGCTCAAGTTCAACCATGAAAATATTTGCAGGTCCTTGTGGAAGCGTCGCTTAAGAGGGTGTCACAGAGTAACAGAGTTTGGTGGCCACGTGTGCCGTGGTCTCGTTCAGAATAGTCATAGGCAGGAGTCATAGAATCAAAGAGCCACAAATGCCCCTCCCTAAACTGCAAACCCAGGATTCCATAAGATGTTGAAAGTGGAATAATGGCACTATAACAGTCTAGTGCAGAAATGGCAAAAGAATCCTGTCCAACCCCATTCCGCTATTCAGAAATACACCCACAAAGCACTCCCTTTGACAAAGCACTCCAGACTCTGTTTAAACACTTCCAAAGGAGGAGGAAATTCCACCACATCCATGGAGTCAGCAGCAGATTCCACTAGTGAGCTACTCGTACCATCGGGAAGTTCTTCCTAATATTTAGGTGGAATGTCTGTTCCTGGAATTTGAAGCCACTGCTCCATTTCCTAGTCTCTGGAGCAGCAGGAAATAGGCTTGCCCCACCCTCCATAGAATGTCCCTTCCAATATTTAAGTATGGCTCTCATGTCGCCTTTTATTAACCTTCTCTTTTCCAGGCTAAGCAAGCCCAGGTCTCAAAACTGCTCCTCACAGGGCTTCGTGGTTTCCAGGCCGTTGACAATTTTGATCTCTGGAACTTCCAGCTTATCAATCTTCTTCTTCAATTTTGGTGCCCAGAACTGCACACAGGATTGCTCCAGGGGTTGGGGGTGGGGGGGTCTTACCAAAACAGAATAAAGTGGTCTCTGGTGGAGGTGTTCTCTTGGGTTCGAGGGGCTCCCCAGCCCCAAAGAGCCCTCTTACCTCATGACAGTTTGGCCCCAGTTACAAACAGGCTGATGCTCCCTTTTTGCTTTTTAGCCCCACATTTGCTCTGTCAAATTTCAAAAGAAATCTGTGCCATTTAAAACAAGATCTCAGCCCTTTGCTCAAGCCACGTTCACTCAGTCCGTCCCTCCCCATTTCCCTGAGCCCCTTAAGTGTCCCGCAACACCCTCCACCGTGCCCCCCTCTGCTCTCTCCCCTTTGTAGCTGGAATCCCATTGGAGACGTTTGTGCTTCCGTGAGCAGGGGGCTGCATGAGCGTCTCTCTGCTCTTTAGATGCTGCAGAAGCAGCTACTCAGTACAGTAATCTCCCCTTATCCACAGTATTGCTTCCCGTGGTTGCAGTTACCCACAGTGCAAAAATATTAAATCGGAAAAAAATACCAGTGGTCACACCCTTGCAGCCTGCCACATGAATGGTTCTTCCGTCACCAGGAATAGCCCCCTAGCTTTGCAGGAACCATAGAGTGGCTTCATCCTAGGGGATAACATGAACCCTCTCTATGGTCCTTGGGGAGCTAGAAGGTTTGGTACTGTCCAAAGTTTCAGATATCCCCAGAGAGGATATCCCCCATACTTCCATGCAATGCCTCCGTACTTCCATGCAATGCCTCCCCTCCCCAAGTGCCGGACTGTGCTGCTCCCAGGGGAATTTTGTGGCTGGAGGAGGACGGGAGGCACCCAGGCAGCAGCTCCCAGTCTCACTTTTGGAGCCAGAGGAGAGGGCTGGTCTTGAAGTGGCCGTTCTGGATGCCAGACTAGAGCTGTGAGGGACACACAGCTGCCTCCTCTTTCCCTCACCCGCTGCCTACCATGCCTCTGTTCTTCCTACCTGAGTCTCTGCTCTCTCGCTCCCCACAGGACAACAGCCGGCGTGTGGACAACGTGCTGAAGCTGTGGATCATCGAGGCGCGAGACCTGCCCCCCAAGAAGCGCTACTACTGCGAGCTGTGCCTGGACGACATGCTCTATGCCCGCACCACCAGCAAGATGCGGACAGACAACGTCTTCTGGGGGGAGCACTTTGAGTTCAACAACCTGCCGGCGGTGCGGACCATCCGGATCCACCTCTACAAGGACACGGACAAGAAGCGCAAGAAGGACCGGAGCAACTACGTGGGCATGGTCAGCATCCCCATCGCCAGCGTGACCGGGCGCCACTTTGCTGAGCAGTGGTACCCGCTCAGCCAGCCCAGTGCCAGCAAGAGCAAGTCCGGCTGCCCGGCCATCCGGGTCAAGAGCCGCTTCCAGACGATGAGCATCCTCCCCATGGAGCTCTACAAGGAGTTTGCCGAGTACGTCACCAACAACTACCGCATGCTCTGTGCTGTCCTGGAGCCGGTCCTCAGCGTCAAGAGCAAGGAGGAGGTGGCCTGCGCCCTGGTCCACATCCTCCAGAGCACCGGCAAGGCCAAGGTACCCCCTCCCGCGGGGCGGCAGGAGCAGGGAGCGATGCTGGGGCGGGGCCGTCAGGGGGTCGTCTCCCCTGGCCTCCAGCTGCAGCAGCACACGCATCTCTCTCTTGCCTTGGCAGGACTTCCTCTCGGACATGGCCATGACGGAAGTGGACCGCTTCATGGACCGGGAACACCTGATCTTTCGAGAGAACACGCTGGCCACCAAAGCCATAGAGGAGTATCTCAAACTGATTGGACAAAAATACCTCAAGGACGCCATTGGTGAGAGGCCGGCTGGGGGTCAGAGGCAGAAAAGGGGCAAGGGAAGAGGGGGCTCTATGTGTTAGGGTAGTCCTAGGACATCTGGGCCAAGGGAGCCCAAGTGGCCTGAGGGAGGAGCCAAGCAGGGCCAGTCCTCCATGTACCCCCTCCCCAGTTCTTCTTTCCCCATCCGCCCCCCTTTGCCTCTCTGTCCCTCCCTCCCTACAGGTGAGTTTATCCGTGCTTTGTATGAGTCAGAGGAGAACTGCGAGGTGGACCCCATGAAGTGCTCAGCATCCACCCTGGCCGACCACCAGGCTAACCTCCGGATGTGCTGCGAACTGGCCCTTTGCAAGGTCGTCAACTCGCACTGGTCAGTACTGGTTTAAGAGGGAGGGAGAGAGACGGAGGCAATGGATGGAAGGAAGGAGAGAAGGAAGGGAGGAGGGAGAGGAAGGAAGGATGGACAGACGGAGGAGGAGAGAGAGAGGGGAAAGAAAGAAGGAGGAAAGAGTGGAAGGATGCAGGGATGGAGGGAGAGAGAGCAGGCAAGGAAGGCAGGAAGGAGGGAAAGGGTTCTCCTCTTCCTTTTCTGTGGGTGCTTCAGGGGAAGAGAAAGAGGACTCCCCTTCTGAAGTCTGGGTAGATGGCTCTGATTCTGTGATGTGTGGGTGGAGGGGTCATAGTTGGGGCTGGAGGCTCCTGGGCTCTGTGGGGGGGGGCTTTGCACAGCTGCTGCCCATTCACTCCCCTCCCCTCTCCTCGGCAGTGTCTTTCCACGGGAGCTGAAGGAGGTCTTTGCCTCGTGGCGGCTGCGCTGTGCCGAGCGGGGCCGAGAGGACATTGCCGACCGCCTGATCAGCGCCTCCCTCTTCCTGCGCTTCTTGTGTCCGGCCATCATGTCCCCCAGCCTCTTTGGCCTCATGCAGGAGTACCCCGACGAGCAGACCTCGCGCACCCTCACCCTCATCGCCAAGGTCATCCAGAACTTGGCCAACTTCACCAAGTGAGTCTTGTGATGAGGCAGCAGCGACGGGGAGGGGGTTCCTGGCTGCGCCCAAGGGTGTCATTTTATCAGAGGCCCTCCTGCTCTTGGGAGGATGAGCAGGTGGCCAAGACCCCAGGAGAGCTTGACGCATTGTTTGACAAAAGGAACTAGTTCCTTTACTAATTCCTCTGATCACCCAATGGTTTATTGCTTGTTTCTACCAAGCAGTCTTGAGAGGTAACTCACTGAGTTACTGTTTACAGAGAGGTTAATGTTGCTGTTGCAGGTTGAGTCTCGCTTATCCGAAATGCTTGTGACCAGAAATCTGTATTTCAGGGTTTTGTTTTTTTCAGATTTTGGCAAACAGTACCTTTTTGGAATAGCTTCACGTCTAATTAGTTAGCTGTTTGTATTGTGTAAGAGACGTGAGGTTTGGGAGGGACTGAGGACAGCATACCCCTCAGCATGAATCCACGCCTCCTTGAAGACAGGAGTGAGCAGCTGGTGGCAACAGGTTTCAGTTTCTGGAGGTTTTCAGGTTTTTGATTTCCAGATAAGGGAGGCTCAGCGTGTACTAGTGAGCCATTGGAAAATGCAGGGAATGTTCCTTGGTTCCCCGTAGTGGCCAAGTCAGATACTGCGCCCTGAGAATTGTGAGAGAGCTGTGGAAGGGGAAAAGCTGGCCGGCTCCGTCCTGTCCTCTGCTTCTGTTCTCCCTCTCCCCAAAAAGTCAGAGGATTCTCCCCCGACCCCCACTGCAAGCTCACAGCATTCCTGAGGAGGCTGGCTGTGAGCAGAGCTGGTTGGGGGCACAGGAGCACCTGTTTGCCCCCATTCCCTGGCTGTGCCTGAGGGAGGTCTTTCCCTGTGGGGTGCCCCAGGGCAGACTGTGAGGAAGGAAGAGAGTGGGACTCCCTCCTGATTGATGCAGTATGAGAAACTGAACTCAGGAATGTTGCTTTTTGGGCAGCAGTTCCCAGAATTTCCCCAGCAGCATAAGGATGCTGGGAATTGTCGTTCAAAATATGGCAAGACTGCAGCAGATGCCAGGGAACCTTGCCCCCCAGTTCCACCTGTGAGAAATAGCTGAAAAGACTCATAAAACAATTTAGCACAGGATCGGCTGAAGCATTAATGTTTATTTAAAAGTACGTTTCTGGAGAAGCGGGTGCTCCCCAGAGAGAAGGACACACGCCGCTATTGTGTACCTCATGTTTTATCCACTGTCCCCGTCGCAGGTTTTCCCTCCTCTGGGATCCCATTGGATAGGACCCCAAATTACAGCCTATCAGGATCACCTAAGAAGTTACATTTCCCCTTCCCCAGATTTACAGTTTTCCTTAAAAGGAATGGTCATGAGCTGCCCATGTCTTCCCCTCCTGTATCTTTGTTTCTCATGTTACCTTCCGGATGTCTTATCAGCAGTTTCAAAGTACCCCTTCGTGTTCTGGTATGTCCCTATCAATCAGTTCACTCCTTACAGACAGTCTTGTCCTGTCACTCAGGCTGTCTTGCCAGTCTGGTTCTACACCTGGAGATTCAAGCACCATTTCCGCACTACAGTGTTAAAGTGCTGCTATTCCACTATCAACCTCCTATGGAATTCTGGGGTTTGTAGTTTAGGGAAGGGCACTTCGAATTCTCAGCTAAAGAGCTCTTTGGTCTCAGTAAACTACAAACTCCAGAATTTCACAGGGTGTTGAAAGTGGAATAGCAGCAGTTTAACACTGTAGTGCGGAAAGGTCTTGGGAGGTCCTCTTTTGTTCAGCTGCCACTTTTAGAAATCTGTTTTCTTAGACTTACTGTATTATAGAATACTGAAATATATGTATAAATATGTCTAAAATATGTGTTATACATATAAGCTAATATATATGCTTCTAATACATGTTGTTAATACTGTATACCCAGTGCAGAAGCTAAAATAGATTTCACTTCTCTCACACCTAAGAGGATGGTACAAAGCCTCTGTGCGTGTGTGTGCATATGTACACGTGCATCTGAATCCTGGCCTCTGTCGTCATCCCGTTAGAACTATATTCTTTTGTGGCTCAGGGGTACCCTCTGGGCTGCAGTCCCAGCCTAAGGAGGCTGAGCTGGCCTGCAAACTCTGGTGGTTATTGCCACCAATCAGGATGCTCCCCCATCTGGCCCTATAAAACCCCCTTCAGCCTCCCCCCCAGTTGCCCCTTTGCAGGGCTTGCAGGAGGCTGTTAACAGTCAAACAGAGACACTTAGTCAGTAAAGGTTGCCTGTTCAGGGTGGAGCAGAATCATAGTCCAATGTTGGTCTAAAAGTTCGGGAATCCAGCAGGCAACAATGTCAGACAGTCCAGGGTCAGAGAAGGCAGGCGGGCAGTGAGCAGGGAGTGCGTAGCACACAAGGCAAGGGCCGGCACACACACAAGTTGTTTCTGGTGTCAAGCCACCACCCTCTGCCTTCCTTAAAAGGGCTGGAGCCAGCTGGCTCTCATCCCAGCCTGAGTAGCTGCTGATGTGCTTGCTTTTGCTTGTCCTCCTTTGAGGCTGCCTTTCACCAGAGAAGCTGGCTCCTGGTCCATGACAGCAGCCGGGTGGCAGCATTTGGTTGGACGTCTGCAGCCAGAGGGAAAGACAGTTGATGTTGAAGTGACCACCCTGGCCCTTGGAAGATGCATGATGCCAGAGTAGTGTTTTTGTTTGTAGGAAGGAGACACAGAACTGCACTTGAGGAGGGGTATGATGTGTCCAAAGAACCGTGGCTGGTTCCAAACCCAGAGTGGCCCCACTGGGTGTGAGGGAGGGAGGGCCAGGAATGTACCCCCCTTCCCTCTCCAGGACCAACAGGGTCAAGAGGTGGGGATGGGATGCAGTGGGTCCCAGCATGGCTGCCCTGGGCTCTGTGCAAGCCAAACACCAACTGGGAAACAGCCAGAGAGGGAGGGAAATTCAGACAATCAAACAAGAAAGCGGATAGGATAATAAATGATACTGTGAAAATTATACAGAAAACGGAATAATCAAAGGCAGTGAAATATGACTGATAGACAACTATGTGGTGTAAGACAGAGTACAAAACAGAATATAACTATACTGTGGCTACACACTTAAAATGGTTTATAGGCAAAGAACAACTTAACCAAGTCAACACAGACCAACTCAAGCTGAGAGACGCACGAACTATGGCTTACCTCATGCACCCTAGCAAGGGCAGTGGCGTAGAAAAGCCTATTTTGAACCTGGCCGCCCTGGGCTGTGGTCAGAGGAGGTGGAGGGCCTGGTGTGACACTTTGTCTGGAGTGGCCTTCCCTGCAGGGCTGGCGGTGGGAGGGGAGGGGAGGAAGCACTGGAGAGGTGTGGGTGGTGTGAGGGGGATCTGCTTTTCAACCAGGAGGCCCAGGGTCTGTTTTTTGCTCTGTGCCAGTTTCACCAGCCTCTCTCCTGTCCAGCTTCTGCATAAATCTGCAATTTTAAAGAAAAGAAATCTGCGGAGTTGTATTCTGGAGGGTTTTTTCTTCCCATACAAACCGTGGATGCCATATTTTATCTGAAATACACATTTTATTTGTATCTTGCGAGTGTTACTTTTTGAGCTCAGAGTTGCACTGTAAAATTCGGAGAAGGGTAAAGGCTGCTGGGGGACCAAATTCGGCTCCGTGCCTCAGTCCGGAGAGGTCTGGAGCTGGTCAGTTGGGTCAGGGAATTGGCAAAGTGGCGGGGGGGCTAGAATCTGTGGCCTGCCACCCTCCCAGAAGAAAATACCAGCCTTGTTCCGCACGGGCTGTTTACGCTGTGCGTGCGTGTGTTTGTGCGTTGTGCGTGTGTCAGCGTGGCCTCAAGTGTTCTCGCTCTGACTCTCAGCTGGCAACCCTCAGGTGGCATGAGCGGCCATCAAGATGCCCACTCACCTTTCTTGGGCAGCATCCGAGGGGGACCACATGGGAAGGGTGGTGGTCCCGGACCACCTCTGTTGCCAAAGGAGCCCCTGCTGGCTCTCTGGGGTTGGTTGGCTACTGGACAGGTCTAGGAAGAGCCCCTCCTGCCACCCCACCCACCAGCTACATTTGGCTCAAGGAAGGGCAGCAGCTGAAGCCCTCCGTTGCCCGGGACGAGGCCAGATGCTTTGCCCATCCTGTTGTGCCAGGCCATCGGGCTCTCAGGCAAGCAGGGCAGCAGCCTTGTTGTTGTCATTGTTAATATCCCACTTTCTCCCCCAAAATTGGGAGTCAAAGCGGCTCAAATTTTTTTTTAAAAAATGCAATTTTAAACGTACAAGAAGTGAAAATAGGATTAAACTTCTTACAGTAGAAGATTTAAAAAGAATAACTCTTGAAAAGAGCAGTTTAAAAAATAGAGCACCCCCTGTCTCAATAAAAGTTTTTATCCTGCTGACGAAAGGGATGGGAGGGGGGCTGCAGCCAGATTGTTCCAGGGTGCCCTATGCCCCCGCCAGCCTGTGCCTGCCTTGGTCAGCCGGCTTTTTGGGCCTTCCGCAAAGCGGGGCTGGACAGCTCCTTCCCAGATGACTGCAAGAGACCAAGGCCAGTTTCGGCCCCTCCTGAAACTGCAAACCCCACGATTCCGTAGGATGTTGAAAGTGGAATGATAGTGCTGTAACAGGCTAGTGCGGAATTGGTCCAAGTTGGCCAAGATGGTTCCTGTCTAATTGTAGGGAAATGGAGGGCAGAAAAGTAAGGAAAGAATGTGTGCTTCTGAGTCACTCACTCTGTCAGGACCCCAGAAGACCCCAGAGGGAGGGAGCCCCGGACCCCCGGTCTTCCTGCAAAGGGCGGGTGAGAACTCCAGGCTTTCGGAGATCAGGGAGAGCAGAATGGGTGCCGTGGTGTGAATCAGGACACGTGTAACTTTTGCTCCATTCCTGGCATGTGTGTAAAAGGGGAACTTTTTTCCTGTTGAGGCTTCCTTAGAAGCAGGATTTGTTTATACAGCCAGCCCTCTATAGCCACGGATTCTGTACCCAAAGACCCAATCAACCGTGACTTAAAAATATTTCCAAAAAGAGCAAACTTCCGTTCTACCGTTTTATATAGAGTGCAGTTTCGCTGCCCATTGTACGTTATGGGACTTGGGCACCCACATATTGTGTTATCCATGGGGGCTCTGGAACCAAACGCCAGCGAACACCGAGGGCCCACCGTGTTTAGTAGCTGAGCCAATCGGAAGTTGGATTCTTGTGAGTTTTGTGACTTCCACGCTGCTGCCAGGGTTCTTGGCTAGTGTAGATGGATGCTACATCATTCAACCTGAGAGGCTCACTCACATCAAGCTGACCTTGACCCTCTGGATGAGACCTCTAGAGTCGCCCTGCTGCCCTGCTCAACTCTTGCAGCCTCCGGGCTCTCACCTGGCTGCCCTGAGACCCTGGCCTGGCTGGCAGCTTCTGCCCCTCTTTTTCCCAAACAAGAAAGCGGGGAGGGTCTCCTCAGCTGGGGGGATCAGGAGGAGAAAGAGGAGGAGGAGGAAGTAGTTCTGCTGAGGGCGGCATTATGGAAATGGGGCTGACAGTTGGGTCTGGGAGGTTTTGTGTTGAAGCTGCACGCTTGGCTGACAGAGGAGGGAAGTGTGTGTGTGTGGATTTAATTAGTTCCTGTCGGGTGTCTTGATGGGACGTGATGGATGCTCATTTGGCAGTGCCCGCAATTAGCCAGAGGAGAGATGGCTCTCAGGAGAGCAGAGTTGGTGGGAAGGGGAAAGCTCATGTCTTCCTGGGGAATGGAGGGGGCTCCCCCAACAGTCTCCTTCTCCCCACTCCCAAAAGGGCAGCGGCGCCAAGGAGAGCAGCAAATCGTTAGTTCAGTAGATGATGGGGATGCTGCAGATGTCATTTATCCGGCTAAGGTCCCCCATAATATTTTGATTAGCAAACTGAAGAAATGTGGAAGAGATGGGAGCACAGTCAGATGGATCCCTAATTAGTTGGAAAACTGCTCAAAGAGGTGTCATCAAACTTCAGACATGGAAGGAAATCTTGAGCGGAGTGCCTCTGTGCTCATTGTAGGGCCGTGACTATTCAACATTTTTGCCAGTCACTGAGATGATGGCGAGGCTGCCCTCCCCATATCTGGGCAGCCTAATTTGCCTAAAAAGTTAATCCTAATGCAGCCTTTCCGGACATCACGTTTCACTGAGAAGAGTGAGACTTTCCTCTTGAGTAGCCGGCGCACCTGGAACCGTGCTCTGGGTGTCTGAGGGCCTTTGCTCCACACCCGCTTTCCCCAGACCGGCTCAGAACTTCTCCGAGGTGGGGAGGATAGGGGGAGAGCGATGGCGAGGTGCCTTTTGCTTCTGGGTGAATGCATTCCCATGCAACGTTGGGCACCCGTGGGTGGTAACGTCATGGCAGCCCCTCAGTGAAAACAGACCTAGCAAAACTATGCCCTTTTTCTGTACATGCGAGTCCACTTACAAAGATGCAAGCCCCAAGCAGGATGTAGCTCTTGGTTTTTTTTAAAAAAGGAAAGAAAGGGAGGGAGGGAATGAGTGCTTGCATTGCCAACAGGCAGGACGAGAGCCAGGCCACCCAACCTGGGAAGGGGGTTGCCCCTGAGATGCAAAACAGCAATGACCAGTTGGCCCCTCCCGAAACTGCAAACCCCAGGATTCCATAGGATGTTGAAATAGGTATCGTAGCGCTATAACAGCCTCGTGCGGAAATGGCTCTAGTCAGGGATCCGGCTGGGGAGCGGGTGGGCTGGAGTAAGAGGGTCCCACGTTCCCACCCACCCTAGTCCACCTTTGCTGCAGGTTTGGGAGCAAGGAGGAGTACATGGCCTTCATGAACGAGTTCCTGGAGATGGAGTGGGCTAGCATGCAACAGTTCCTCTACGAGATCTCCAACCTGGACACCCTCACCAACAGCAGCAGCTTCGAGGGCTACATCGACCTGGGCCGGGAGCTCTCTACCCTCCACGCCCTCCTCTGGGAGGTCATGCCCCAGCTCAGCAAGGTATCCCCCTGCCCGCCTGCCTTTGTGGTGGGGGAGTGGGGCAAGATGGGAAGAACAGAGGAGTAAGTGGAGGAGGAGGAAGAGGAGGGACTCCCAATGGAGGGGTGGGGGTGGGGGTAATGTTGGCTGTTGTGTCCCCTGGGGCACAGGGAGCAGCACCGAGCCAAGCAGCTCGAAGCAGGGGGTCCCCAGGAAACTGGAGAGGCGATGACCCCTAATGATAGGCGCCTCGAACATGGCTCCAGTCCCCCCGGTGCCCCGGGAGAGGGGAATGCCTGCAATTCTGCTGCCCGCGAGACCACCACTCTGGGAGGGGTGGTGTGGAACTTTCATTCTGAGGTGTCTCCCCTCTCCCTCTCCGCTCACACCTTGACTCCCACCCGCTCATTCTCCTCCTCCTGGCTGCCCCCCCTCCCCAGGAAGCCCTGATGAAGCTGGGCCCGCTCCCCCGCCTCCTCAACGACATCAGCCTCGCTCTCAGGAACCCCCACATCCAGCGCCAGCCCAGCCACCAGGGCGACCGGCTCCAGCCCAAGCCCCTCATCCTCCGCGGACCCTCCGCCGAAGTCCAGTCCTCCTACATGATGCGCGACCTCAACAGGTCTGGCCTGGTAGGGTGGGGGGATGGCGGAGGGCTGGCCATGAGGGCGGGGCCGCAGGGAGGGAAGCTGACCCTCAGGGCCATGGAGGAGCCTTCCTCAGCTGACGGGGGTGTCTGCTAATGGTGGGTGGGTCGTCCTGGGGTGCTCCGTGGGCACCCAGCCTGACCTTGGCTCTCTCTCCATCTCTCTCCCTGGCCGACGTGCAGCTCTGTTGACATGCAGCCCTATATGATGCGAGGGATCAACAGGTGAGTCCTGCCTGCACCCCTACCCTCTTTGTTCCCGGCACCCCCACCCCTGTGTGGTGGGCCTGGGGCTGCATTCCCTCGGTCGCTGTATTACCCCCATCCCACCTGGAGGTCTGTTGGTGGCTGTTTACAGCCGCTCCTGAAAACCCATTGCCCAAGAGTGTGGGGGGAAAGCACCTCCAGGGTGCCCCTTCGTGGCCTTCCTGCCATGTCATCTGCGTTGGGAATTAGAGTTTCCCTGGGTGTTTGCCCTCTTGGGGAAATTTACAAAAGCTAAAACTGTTCAGGATCAGCCTTCTTTTAGCAGAGCAGCAGATAAAGCATGCCCCAATCTCATGTTGCTTCCTTGAACAGAAACTGGCACAAAAACTTAGAAAAAGTTTACTAAAGGCTTTTACATTTAGATGTGCCTGGAGAATCTACATCCTAACAAGCTAATGAAAAGACTAATTAAAGATGAGGGCTTCATTTTTAACGCACCACCTTAGAATTCTGGAGTTGGAAGAGACCCCAGGGGCCCCCCAGTCAAACCCCCTTCTGCCAGGCAGGAACAGACACTCAAAGCCCTCCCAACAGTTGGCCATCCAGCCCTGTTTAAAACCTCCAGAGAAGGAGAAGACCCCACCACACTTCATGGAGGCATCAGCAGATTCCACTGCCCAACAGCTCTGACCATCAGGAAGTTCTTCCTGAGGTTCAGGTGGAATCTCCTTTCCTGCACCTTGAATCCATTGCTCCTTGTCCTAGTCTCTGGAGCTGCGGAAAACAAGCCCCTTCCCCCTTTGATATGACATCCTTTCGATATCGGGTCCCCTCTCAACCTTCTCTTCTGCAGACTAAACATCCCCAGCTCCCTAAGCCACTTCTCATGGGGCTTCATGGCTTCCACACCCTTCACCATTTTGGTTGCCCTCCTCTGGACATGTTCCAGCTTGTATATATCCTTGGATTGAGGTGCCCTGAACTGGACACAGGATTATTCCAGATGAGATCTAACCAAAGCAGAATAGAGTGGTACCATTACCTCCCTCGATCGAGACACTATACTCCTATTGATGCAACCAAGGATCGCGTTGGCTTTCTTGGCTGCCACATCACACTGCTGACTCATGTTCAGCTTGTGATCTACCAAGACTCCTAGATCCCTTTCACACATATTGTTGTCTAGCCAGATGTCTCCCACCTTATATTTGTGTGTTTTTCTGCCCAAGTGTAGGACCTTACATTTCTTTCTCTTGGAACTCATTTCGTTAGCTTTGGCCTAGCTTTCCTGTCAATGTAGAAGCAAAGCATGGCTGAAGGAGAGGAGGAATTGGAATTATAATTGGAAAGAATGTTAGAGACTGCAGGGGGGGAGTTTTTAAATCACCAATGACCCTGGGAACTTTCCCAGGTCACGCAGCCTAGAAACTTGGATACAGAAAAGGTTTTTATGACCGTGCATTTCAGTGGACAGGAAGAGCAAAGGGGGAGATGCCGGATGAGGGAAAAGAGAAGGGTCTCACATGCGGGAAGTACTGTCCTACCTAAAGGCTCTAACACAAAGAAGAGGGGAAAGAGAAAGCTGGTGTTTTCCAACAGCCTGGTCCCCTGCGAAGTGGAGGGCAGGTGGGCGGGCGGGCGTCTCCTCTTGAATCAGGCTTGGCCTCCGCCGCCTCCTCTTCCTCTCCTCTGCTGAGGTGGACACGCTTTGCTTCCCTGCCTCCCTCCAGCTCTGTGGACATGACGCGGCTGCCATCACCCACCAAGGAGAAGGGCTCCAAGGACATGTTCTTCGTCGCCCGGCCCCCACTGGCCCGGTCCTCCCCGGCCTACTGCACCAGCAGCTCGGACATCACGGAGCCGGACCAGAAGGTGCTGAGCGTCAACAAGAGCGTCTCCATGCTGGACCTGCAGGACAGCCGGATGAACAGCATCTCCAACCTCCACAGCGTGGGCGACCTCCTCAACAGCAGCCAGGCCTCCATCACCGCCGGCCTGGGGCTCCGGCCCAGCCGGCTCTCCCAGGGCAGCGGCTCCAGCATCGCCGCCGGCCTCCGCCTCAGCCAGATGGGTGTCACCACCGACGGGCTGGGTGGGGGTGGTGGGGGCTCCTCCTCCGCCCAGCAGCTGCGGATCCCCCTCTCCTTCCAGAACCCCCTCTTCCACATGGCGTCTGACGGGCCGGCTGCCGGGGGCCTGGGCGGGCCTCTCCACCCACATGCGCACCCACACCGGTCAGCAGAGGGCAACCCGGACGCCACCGCAGCCGCCTTTGCCCCCTTCCACGGCTACAGCAAGAGTGAGGACCTCTCCTCGGCCTCCGCCGCCAGCAAACACATCATCCACAGCCACAGCTACAGCGACGAGTTCACCCGGCAAGGCTCGGAGTTCACCAAGCGGCAGCTCTCCCTCCAGGAGAACCTTCAGAACATGCTCTCGCCCCCACAGATCACCATCGGGCCCCAGCCCCAGCGGGCCCCCTCCGTGGCTGCCGCCGGGCCCCCGTCGCAGCCGCCCCCACCCCTGCAGCCCCCCCTCCAGCGTGGGAAGTCCCAGCAGCTGACCGTCTCAGCCGCCCAGAAGCCTCGCCCGTCCAGCGGGAATCTCCTCCAGCCGGACGCCCCCTACGGCCCGGCCCGCGGGCGCCAGCAGTCCCTGGCCAAGGAGACACCCTCCGCCCTCAAGCCATCCCTCACCAAGCAGGTGGGTGCAGGGAGGTCCACTTCCCCTCTTCCAGGGTCTCCCTCCCTCCCAAATGCTCTCTGTGTGGGTGGGTCTCCACTCTGGTGGGCACCAAGTCTCCCTTGTGGGTGTTTCTTGGGAAATGGGGCTTTCGGCTCCTGGGGGGATCGGGACAAGTAGTGCCAGGAGGCAGATCTTTATCGGCCATGGGGAAGAGGGGTTGCCTCCCAGACAGTGATGCCATAGAATCCCACAGCCACCAGGTACAACTGGGAGGGCTCTGAACCTGGGAGGGTGGGCAACAGTACTGGGGTGTGCCTCTGTGTGTGTCTTCATATGTGTGTGACAGAGATGGGAGCCCATAGAACCTGCCCTCCCCCTTTAATGGGCACAGTGCAGGAGCGAAGCAGCTGCAAACTCCGTTCAGCTTGCTGTTTGTGTCTTTTCTTTGTGGAGAGTTTTGATGCGTTTTAAAGAGGAGGATTCTTTTGCCCAAAAAATGAGAGACTGTGCATAGCAGGGTTCCTGTTGCCCCCTGTGGCCGGATGATGCCAGGCTGCCTGGCCGTCGTCCTTGCCGCCATTGGTGCCAAGCCATGGAGACAATGGGGGGGCGCTTCTTGACTGGCTACAGCTGCTTCGTTCCCCCGTGGGCACTCGAATGTGGAGGTGTCAAGGCTCAACCCGCGCCTGGAAGCTCGATCCACCCCCTTACGCAGATCTGTGGGATGCCCATGGAGAAACTGCACCTGTCTCCAAACAGGGATTGGGACCTCTGGGTTGTACTGTTGCCCACCCACCTGATCCCAGGGCTTTGTTTGGGGAGTTGCAGTTATTCAGCTCCTCAAGGCAGCAAACAAGGCCTATGGAATAAAATTCTTTGACCACAAATGGGAGCATGCTCTGTGTGGGCAGCGCCACACCCTTGTCCACCATAATGGCCCAGTGTCCAGATTTGGGAGTGGGGCACGGCCACCACAGCTATCCATAGTTGCGGGAAGGGAGGGAGGAGTGATTCAGGCAGCCAAGAAAGTGGGGGGCCACTTTGGAAGCAGGGCTCAGAGCAGACGGGTCCTGAGACTCCCCAAACATGAGCACCACATGCGCCACATGTTCACAGGGTGGAAAATGCCCGAGTGGCACTCCAGGCTTCATTATGGCTGAGAGCCTCTGTTCTCAGCTCTCCTGCTGTCAAGGTGGGAGGCTGCCCATCCCTTGAGGGGAGCATGTATCCCGATCCAGCTCTCCTCTGTGCCTCCTTCCCTGAGAAAAACAGGCCTTCCTTCAGAGAGGCAGGACCAGCCCTGAGCCTAGCATTCCTCTCCCCACCTGGCACAGCTGGGCAAAGCTGACCGACTGGGGGGGCGAGAGCGGAATGACACCGGAGGGCAAGAGCATAGTGCCCCCTCTGTGCCACAGGCCTCCCATCCCCTTTGGGTCCCACACAAGGAGAGACACACGCTGGGCACAAGGACCACCACACCCAAGGGATGGCGCTGTCTTCCCCTTGCCCATTTCTTTGCTGCCCAGGGATCAGAGTCCGTGGTAGACTGACAATGTGGCAGAGGTCCATGAGTTCCTCACCACTGCACTGTTGGGAGGAATTGCATCTCTGGATGCTGAGATGGGGAGGCATTCCCCGCCATGCGCCGTGGGCTTACCTCCTGGGCTTTGGGCCTCTCAGCCAATGCCCTGGGAAGGGTCTTCCCACAACACCCCTCCCGAGAACCACAACCTGCAAGCAAGTCAGAAACCAAGGAGCTGGAAATGTTGCCACCATCTGTCCTCTGGCCTGAACAGTGCCGGGGCAAGTGTGGAAGTTGCACTCTTTCTCCAGGAGCGCTTCCTCCTCCTCCTCCTCCTCTGAAACTGCTTTTTGGCACACACACACACCCCGCCGCCCAGCATTGGCATCCAGGGTGTGTAGGCTACTTGCCCCACCCTAGATATGCCTCTGGTCCTTGTGGAATGTTTCGGTCTAGGCTGGGAGCTGTTGGCGTGTCTGCTGCCTCCTCAACTTCCTTCCCTGGAGGGGCTTCTTCTCACATCAGCATCCCAGGCACTCGCTCTCCAGAAAAAAGTAGCCACCCCTCTTGGACCTCCACACAGAGGGTTAGGACATGCATGTCATGAGGCTTGTTAAGGGATGCAAGGCCCATCCCAGCAAAGGGAGGAAGGAAGACCTTTCTTTCCAGAATGGCTGCTTACAGACAGGATGAAGGACGTGTTCCAGAGGAGGGAGTACATGCGGGTGAGGTTCAGAGCAGTACCAGCTGCGGCTGCCCGCTGCGCTCTGAGGTGTATGCTGTCATGTTGCCACAGCAGGAGCATGTTCTGCTTCATGCGCAGCGGAAGGATTGAACTGGCCCTTGGGATATCCTTAGAGAATGATAGAAATGACCATGACAGCCACCCAGTCCGACCCCCTTCAACCATGCAGGAGCACTCGCTCAAAGCGCCCCCAGCAAGTGGCCGTCCAGTCTCTGCTTAAGAACTTCCAAAGACGCCCCCACACACCATGGAGGCAGCAGCCGATTCCACTGCCGGACAGCTCTGACCGTCAGGAAGTTCTTCCTGAGGTTCCGGCGGAATCTCTTTTCCCTCTTAACCTTCTCTTCTCCGGTACAAACACCCCCGGCTCCCTGAGCTGCTCCTCGTGGGGCTTCACGGTCCTTGGAGCCTAGCAGTTTGCCTGGAAGGAAAAAGAAGCAAGAGGACAAGGGAAGGGGCTCCTCTCAGGGACAGAAAGGTAAGGGGGTTAAGGGGCACCGGGAAGCAGGAGGAGGAAGGAGAGAGCGACAAGTACCCAACTGCTTTTTAACCCATCCAGTTGAAGAGGTGCCGGAAGTAATTTTTACAAACTCCCTTTCCAGCCTCTCTTTGGAGACACCCCAGAGGTGTTCATGCAGATGCATCTGTGTGGCTTGGAAGTGTCTATATTTCCTCACAGTAATTGTGACCAGAAAAAGTTACTGGGTGGGAAAAGACCCAGCCTTCCTCTCCTCCGGTACCCTTGGCTCAAATTCACCCCCTGCTGCCCCCCTCTGGGCTGCCTGGGACTTGGAAGGAGCAGCCCAAGCATCTTTGGAAAGAGCCTCTGAGGAAGGCAGGGGGTTCCTGAGGGCAACAAGATGCGGCACTTTGGGGCACTGCTGCCCCCACTTTTGATGCTGCCTGATGTTATCTGGCTTGACCACAGTCCATGTGAAAGGGAGCTAGAAATCTCTGTAGGCCACAAGCTGAATGTGAGCCAGCAGTGTGATGCGGCAGCTAAAAAAGCCAAAGTGAGTCTGGGCTGCATGGATAGGAGCCTGTTGTCTAGGTAAAAGGAAGTGATGGTATTGCTCTATTCTGCTTTTGTCAGACTCCACCTGAAATACTGTGTCCCGTTCTGGGCACATAAGGATATGGACAAGCTGGAACACATCCAGAGGAGGGCAACCAAAATGTTAGAAGGCCTGGAAACCATGAAGCCCTGTGAGGAACGGCCGAGGGGGCTGTGTATGTTTAGCCTAGAGAAGAGAAAGTTAAAGGGGAAATGAAAGCCATGTTTAAATATTTGAAAGGATGTCATGTGGGAAGATGGAGCAAACCTGTTTTCTGCTGCTCCAGACACTAGGACGTGGAACAAACTTCAGGAAAAGAGATTCCAGTAGGAGCAGTTTGGAAGTGGAATCTGCTGCTACCTCCATGGGCTTTGTTGGGGTCTCCTCCTGCTTTGGAGGTTTTTAAACAGAAGCTGGAGGGCCATCTGTTGGGGGTGCTTTGATGGTGTCATCCTGCGTGGCAGAAGGGGGTCAGACTGGATGGCCCCTGGGGTCTCTGTCAGCTCAAGCACCTGAGCCAGGTGACAGGGCTCGGGTACCTCTCCTGCTGGGACCCCGGTCCAGCCCAGACACCTTCTGTCCTTCCCGCCTGGGAGGCCTTGGAGGCGGCAGCCGCTGCAGCCGCGTGAGTGAGGGGGGAGAAGGAAGGGTGCACCAGGGAGAGATGCAGCTGGTTGGAAGAGACCCCGCTGGAGCTTGGGTGGTTCCCCGGCCCTCTCAGGGCTGCCATACTGTGCACAAAGAGGCCCCACCCCTCTGTGCAGCCAGAACTCACTGAGGGCCTCAGTGGAGAGATTCCGCCCCAAGCTGTTCTGTTCCTGATGCCAACCTCAGGAATGGCAAGCAGGCTCATTCCGGGTGAGAGACAGTTTGGCTGATCCCCGCTTGCCATCCTTCCTCCCTCCGTCTCTCCTTCCTTGCCTGCATAATTGCTGCGTGGGCTGGCAAAGATGCTCAGTGCTGCCCAGGGAACGCCGTGGTTTCCTTTCAGCCGCCCTTTGCCCTCCGTGTTGCTGCCACAGCAGAAGTGCCACAGGCTGGCTGGAGAGCCCCCATGCAAGGCGGTTGGACAGGGCAGTAGGAGTGGTGTGTCATGCGGGAGTGAGGGCGGTGACAGCAAAGCTCAGGGCTGGATCTGCACCAGCATCCCAGATCCCAGGGCAGGAGGGTCCCAAAGGCCAGGGGGACAAAGCCCCCCCTTCCTCTTTGCGGGGGCTCTTTGGTTGCAGAGACTCGCACCCAACTCTCTTGGCATCAACCAAGGCAGAATGTTGCAGAGACAGATGAGCCAGTGCGATTCTGGGCTGCGTCAATAGAAGGATAGTGTCTGGGTCAAAGGAAGTGGTGGTCCCACTCTGTTCTGCTTTGGTCAGACCCCACCTGAAGGAATCCTGTGTCCAGTTCTGGACATCCCAGTTCCGGAAGCCTATGGAAAAGCTGGAATGTGTCCAGAGGAGGGTGAGCAAAATGGCCGCAGGCCTGGAAACCATGAAGGCTTAGGGAGCTGAGGATGTTTAGCCTGGAGAAGAGAAGGCTAGCCATGTTTAAATATCTGAAGGGATTTCATGTGGAGGATGGAGCAAGCCTATTTCCTGTTGCTCCAGAGACTAGGACAAGGAGCAATGGCTTCAAACCTCAGGAAAGGAGGTTCCCTCTAAACATTAGGAGGAATTTTCTGACAGTAAGGGCAGTTTGACAGTGGAATATGCTTGCTACCTGGGAGTTTGATGGAGTCTTCCTCTTTGGTGGCTTTTTAAGAGAGTCTGCAGGGGTGTCTGTTAACGGGGGGAGGGGCTTTGACTGGCAGAAGGGGGTTGGACTGGATGGCCCTTGGGGCCTCCTCCAATGCCAAGGGAGGCTCCTGACTTTGCATCAGGGAAATGGGTGGGAGGATAGATGCCCCTCCCCCGAGAGGACGGATTTCCCCCCAGTGTGCCTTGCGGAGTAGCTGAACGGCAAAACACAAGCAGCACACCTGTCTCTGACTGCGGGCAGTTTGACAACCAGCAAATCCAAAAAACTGCGAGCGCCCAATTTGGTTCTTGAATAAAGGAAGCCCAGCTCAGGACACCATGATATTTATAGCCAAAAATCCTGACATGGGAATATTTCAGGGCCTCCTTCAGCCAGGCTAGCATACGTGCATATGCATGAACGTCACAGGTTGTGGCATCTTTCAGATAGCGGCATCACAGCCTGGACATCCTTCTTCCCAACCAGGAAGAGTCTGCAGGGATTCTTAATTTTGGAAGCATCTTCCAAATAATTTTATCTCCAGCTCAGAACCCCCAAAAAGGGAAGCTCTGCTTTGTTCAGACCCCACCTGGAGGAACACTGTGTCTGGTTCTGTGCCCCCCTTTCAACATCCTATGGAATCCTGCCGGCCTCTCCCGAAACTGCAAACCCCAGAATTCCATAGAATGTTGAAAGTGGAATCGTAGCGCTATAACAGGCTAGTGCGGAAATGGCCTCGGACACAGTGGAGCAATGGAAGAACATCCTGACAGTAAGAGCAGTTTGACAGTGGAATGTGCTGCTGCTTGGATTTATGGTGGATTCTCCTTCTTTGGAGGTTTTTAACCAGAGGCTGGATGGCCGTGACGTTAAGGCGAGGGCTTTGATCGTGGCTTGCAGCGTGGCAGAATTTGGACGGACTAGATGGCTCTCTTCCAGCTCTAGGATGGCTGACCAAAACTGAAAGGGGTTCTGGGAACAGAGGTGCCCCTTTTGATCCCACCTCTTCTCAGTCAGTGGAGGGATTTGGTTCTTTCTGACCCGGGATGGACGATAAGGAGGTTTCCCTGGTGTCTCGGCGTGCTCTTCCATCTGGCCAGGTGAAGCACCCAGTGGCTGCGCGCGTTAGGAGACTTCACTAAACGTCACTTAACCGTGTTTGAGATGTCGTTCCTGGTAGCCATTTCGTCAGCATGGCGATTGTCAGAAATTGCGCCGGTATCAGTAAATCCTAACCTACGGGACTTCTGGTTTCCGGACACGTTACGGTGGCACAACGACGCTCATACACTGAGACCTCCACAAGTGTGGGCATGTTTGACTAGCCCAAGGGTGACTGGCAGCATTTAGGGAAAGATGGGGTGTCCTGGTGCCCCCTCCCCATGGTCAATTGTGGAAATCCGACTGGGTTGATTCTGGAAAAGTGCAGCCTGACTGCCTTTGCCAGGCATCTCTCCAAATGCTCCCTCTGCAGTGTAGCCCTTACACAGAAGGGAAAGGACACAGACAATTTTGGGCAAAACAGGCAATCAAGCAGGGTCGCAGGGGGGGCAAAAAAGCAAATCCCCCCCTTTCAGTGACCCTTTTTTGATCACTGTCTTCCCCCTTGTTTGGGCTCCAGTGGGGCCTGCTAAGTCTCGGTGAGGGTTTTACTATCTGTAGCACACTTTCTGGACTTGGTGCCAACGTTGTTGTTATCATCGTCCCTATGTTGTGTGTGTTGGGGGGAGTATCTTTGGTTGGAAGGGTGGGCCTAGGGGTGTGGGGCTGCTGATCAGAAGGCCAGGGAGGGGCGGCCTGGCTGACCCCTCCCTCTCTCCCCTTCTCCCCTCTCAGCCATCGCACACGCCTTCGACGCTGAACCCAGCCATGCCGGCCTCGGAGCGGACGGTCGCCTGGGTCTCCAACATGCCCCACCTCTCGGCCGATATCGAGAGCGCCCACATTGAGCGGGAGGAGTACAAGCTGAAGGAGTACTCCAAGTCCATGGACGAGAGTCGGCTGGACCGGGTGAGGAGCACCCAGACGTCCCTAGCCCCCTTCCTTCTTGCGGCTGGCATTGGAGTGGGGGCCTCAGTGCTCCCCTAAAGTGGGTGGTGGGTGGGAGAGAGGGGGACGTTGCCAGACGCTGTGACCGGACCTGCTTCTTTCTCTCTCAGGTGGGTTGGGCAGCTGCACCAGTCTGATAAAGCCCTGTCACTTCTGCCTTTCTTTTTAAGCACTCCTTCTGTGTAAGGAGTGGGGTGTTTCAGTTGTTATTTAGAACCCTTTTATAGTTCTACGGTGGCATGTTTTCTCTTTTGTATATTACTCAGCCGAACCAAAATTATAAACTATAATCTTTGTTAAACAAACAGAACAAAGAATTGGAGTTCATATGCAGATTGACCCTAACACAGTTCCTTTAGATCAGAGCTTTCCAAACTTTTCATGTTGGTGACACATTCTTTAGACATGCATCATTTCATGACACAGTTTTACTAGCAAACCAGGGGTTAAACTAATCCCTTATAGGAGGTACAGACACATAAATAAATTATAATAGCAAAATGTATGGGGACACAACATATCTCATGAAACCCTTTCATATATTTTTAAAAATATATGATTCATAAACTACACACTTCAGGCGACACACTAATGTGTTGCGGCACACCATTTGGAAAGCCCTGCTTTACGTAGTTTCTTTATGTCTTGAAACCCTCATATGAGCGCTAGTATCACAAAGAGCCCTTTGGCTACACTCTCACCAAAGGCTCAGTCCCCGAGTCCACCTTCTGACCAGATTCTATAATGGTTTGATTTCTCTTCTGCCTCTCTCTAGGCTTTCCCTGAGAAACAAACCCTCCCACTCAGACAACCCACGGGTTGACTGAGGAACTTTATTCCAGAGCTCTCTCTGGCTGCAAATGCCAATCAGTGCTTCCCTTTTTATATACTCTCCTTTCAAGCCCCCAGCCCCTCCCTCACACTAATGGGCTGGGTTTCTCTCTTGAGCAGCTATTCTTGTTGCCTGGCAATCTGTTTCTGGGTTACTCTGGCACTCAGGATAGCTGCACCACTAGAACTCTGTCACAAACACGAGTGCAGGATGGTCCCAGCAGGAGGAGGTTCCCCTACAAGGCCTTCTCGGTTTCAGCTGGGCAGAGTCTCATACGCACTCAGGGAAGGGCATGCAGGGTTACTTTTGCATGCATAGAAGGCGTGGGATGAGACTTCCCTTAGGCTGTAGTCTTCTGTCTCCCTTCCTCCTTCTTTAATTTGGCCGAGGGTTGGGAGGCTGGGTCAGACAGACAGCTGGCTGACCAACCAACTCTTTCCTCCACCCGCCCACAGGTGAAAGAGTACGAGGAGGAGATCCATTCGCTGAAGGAGCGGCTGCACATGTCCAACCGAAAGCTAGAGGAGTACGAGCGGCGCCTCCTCACCCAGGAGGAGCAGACCAGCAAGATTCTCCAGCAGTACCAGCAGCGCCTCGAGCAGAGCGAGAAGCGCCTCCGGCAGCAGCAGGTGGAAAAGGACTCCCAGATCAAGAGCATCATTGGCAGGTGAGCTCCGGGGCGGGATGGGGGGTGGGAGTGGGGATAGGGGGCAAGACCAGAGGCCGGGCTTTGTTAAGCCAAGGGAGGCATGGGGGGCATGATCTTCCCCTGTCCCGTTCCCTGCTGGGGGGGCTGGGTTCCCCCGGGGAGGCCGCCAGCATGGACACACTCCCCGCAGGGCTCCGCTGCTGCTGCTGCCACCGCCTCGGGGAGCCCCCCGTTCCCGCAGCTGCTGGCGGCCCCGGCTCCCGCCGCCTGCCCGCTGGGTGGGGGGGCCCGGATTGACTCCAGTGAAGCTTGTCCCTGCAGGTTGATGCTGGTGGAGGAGGAACTGCGCAGGGATCACTCGGCCGGCCTCGACGCCTCCGAAACGCGGAAGCGGCTGCTCGACGCTCAGGTGGAAATTACAATGTCATTGTTCTATTCCGTGTCCTCATGGCCATTCCCCCGACCCCGTCTGCGTCTTCTTCCCCCCCAGACCCTTCCTCCCCCCTCTGTCTCAGCCTGCTCAGCTTCTGACCCTGTGTGCTCGTCTCTGTCTGCTTGTCTGCCTGTCCGCTGGTCCGCCTCCCTGTGCCTCCCCTTACCCTTGCTTCTGCCAGGCCTCCACACCTGCAGAGGGGCGGGGAGCAGCACCCAGAGAATCCCATCCAGGGCTCTTTAGGAAGCTGGGGCCCACACCCCTATGCCCCAACACCCATTCACCCCCTTGCACACCCTGAGGAGCAAAGGGGCCCCTGACACCACCTCAGAGGGGAGGGCGCCAAAGGTCTCACAGAGAGGAGGGGTCCCGAGGAGGAAGAGGGAGGGGGTCCAGAGGTACCCAAGAAGAGACAGGGGCTCACCTTCCTTCCCCCACCTCCCCCAAAGGAGAGCCTTTCATAGAGGACAAGCAGGCAGACAGGTGGATCCTTTTTCTGGGCCAATCACTCCAGGAGACCCCCGCCACACACGGTGCCACTGCCGCGGCACCCCTGACAATCAGCACACTCCCCCCTCCCCTGTTGTGTGGAGCTGTGCGCGTGCCCCTTCCTCTTCCCTCCTTTGCCTGTGTGGAAGGAAGCACCCCCACCGCCCTGCCCCCTGCTGGGCCCTGATCCGTCTGTTTTCTCCGTTTCGTCCTAGCTGTTCACCAGGTAACTCTGTATGACTCTACTTTTGTCACATGGAGGGATCGGGGGCACCCTCGCCGTTCGGTAGCAGACCAGGTGGGTCCTGCAAATGCCCCTCCCCCCACCCCTCTCCCCTCAAGAGTATCAGCTCTCCAGACCCCCTACCCCTACGCACCTTTTTGTAAATGTTCCCCAGCCTCACCTACTCTCAAGGTGGGTCGGCCAGCCTGCCTGCTGAATGGGGGGCTGCATTGGCTCCCTTCCCCAAAACCATCCCCCTCCCCTCCCTGTCTCTCTCCTCTTCGTCCTCTCTTCCTTCCAAGTCCACCTCCTGCCTCCGCAGCAAGTTTCCCAGAGGGGTAGGGTGGTGTTCCGGATGCGCACCTGCTGTTGCGTCTGGCACCAAGATTGGATTCTGGTTTCAGAGATGGGGAGTTGGAGAAAATGGGTGGACATTGGGTGAGAAGGAAGGAAGGAAAGAAATGGACCAGGAGTGGGGGTGAGGGGGATTGTCCCCCCTACAGTCAGAGACTCCTGTCCTTGCTATGGGGACGAGTACACATTCTACTGCCCTGTTTGGTGCCCTGTGGGCCCCGTTCTCTCCCGTGGTGGCGGCAGAGCAGAGCAGGGTGGGATTGGGGCCATTCTCCCTCCTCTGGACTTCCCAGCCTCCCCCCATGGTTTTTCCCTGGGATCCCAGGGCCACATGGGGGTGTGTGGGGGTCCACCACAGGTAAGACCAGGCCGTTCCCAGCACCCCTCGCATCCCCCCTGCCTGCCTGCCTGCCTGCTGTCTGTCTGTCCCTCTGTTCCCGCCCCCCAGCCCGGACTCCCCCCTGTCTTGTGTCTGTCCACACCACATTCCACCCAAGCACCGGTCCTGTTCGTCTCCTTTCTGGGGGGTTGTGTGTGGTGGGGGTCGGGGGGCACAGCTGCTCAGCAGAGCAGGGGAGCCTGAATGCTTTTGGTCGAGGGGGGTTGGCTACGTGGTGGACGGCCGGCCGGCACCCAGAGGTCAGTGCCAGCGGATGGGAAGGGAGCGGGACTGTGCGGAGGGACTTGTTGGGGAGTCTGCCTCCTTAGGAACTGAGTGGCTCTCCCAAGGCCCATCCCCTCCCTGAGGGCCTTTGGGTGGCACGCTGGGGGAGACACCGAGGGGTCGTCACATTCCCCCAGGGAGAAGTTGGGGGTCTGACCCAGGGGAATTCTTCCTTTCCCTAGAGTGGTGGGCAGTCCCCCCCCCACCTACCCGACTTCCAAAAAGCCTTCTGTAGAGCAAGGGCAGGAATCCCATGGTGGTGCAGCTTGAGCAGCTCAGAGGGGGCTCTTCCTCTAAGGGGGTCTGGTTGGCACAGGCGGTGGGGGCATGGGGGGTAGATGTTGCCCATCTGACCTGCTGAAGGCCTTTGCCTTCACGGGACTCAAGGCGCAGAGAGAAGGTACTCTGTGGCCCCCGTCAGAAAGCAGGCCCGGAGGTGGGGAGGGGGTCATTGATGCTTCTTGCGGCCCCCTTGTTAGTGGGAGGTGGGAGGGACCCCGGGTTCAGCAGCTCCTTCCCCATCCTGCTTTGGTTGAGGAGGCTCCTAGAGGGCAGAGAGTAGCTGTTGGAAGGGAGGAAATTGGGAGGGGGTTGAGTGGGGTCCCAGGGAATGGGGGGAGGAAAGGACAACAGACCCTGGGGAGCGGGGTGGCCTGTCCCTCTTGAGGAGGTTATGGGGGTGCCTGCTGAGAGGAGGAGGAGGAGACACCCTGCGCCATCAACGTTAATAAATAAGCGCCCCTCTCTCCCCGTCTCTGTTGCAGGAGAGGCAGCTTCCCGCCGTGGGTGCAGCAAACCCGCGTCTGAGCGCCGCCTTGGGGGCCCCCCCTTGGAACGGGATCCTCCCCGGGCCACCGCCTCCGCCCCCGCGACTCCAGATCACGGAAAATGGAGAGTTTCGCAACACCGGCTCTGAGCACTAGCAACCGCCCCCCGCCCCCCCGATGGCCCCCCGCCCCGCCCGATGGCCCACCATAGTGGCGGCGGCGGAGGCGGAAGCGGCAGCGGTGGGGGGGCGGGGGGGTGGGGTGGGGGCCGGTCCAGACCCACCACCACCGCCACGCACAGGGCCCTCCCCGCCGGGGGACCCGGACACAACTTCAGGGTGTTTTACTATATCGCAGGACACAGATGACAATCTTTTACCCCCCCTCGCCTCCATCCGCCGCCCAGAGTTATCCTCCTGCCCCCCACCCAAGAGGGGAGGGGAAGGGTCCCCCTCTTCCCCTCCTTCCCCCAGGCCCCCAAGGCAGGGCCGTTCTCCCAACCTGCTGTCCCCTTGCTAAAGTGGGGTGGGGGCTGCCTGTCCCCCCCGCCCATATCTCTGCGCTCTCCATCTTCTGACAAAGGGCTTCGCCTGCTCTGTACAGTGCGCCCCCAAACCCCCCGCCTAAGGGCCCCCCTTTCCCTCTGGATAGATAGACCCATTTTTCCCCAGCAGGGGGGGCAAGGCAGGGGGGCTCTTTTGTTCTTCCCCTTCCAAACTGCTCCTCCCCTCAACCTCAGGCCCCCCACCCCATATTTTTGGGGAGAAACAGCAGGTGGGTGGGGGGCTTGTCCAACTCCCTCCTCCCTCCCTCCCTCCCTCCCTCCGCCCCCTCCCTCTCCAAAAGAAGAAGCCATTTTGAACTGCCCAGCTGTGCAGGTGCTCAGGGTGCTGCCACCGCCACCCCCCCGGTGCCCACCCCCTGTGGAGGGAAGCGGAGGGAGAGGGGAGTGGGGCCCCCCGCCCGCGTGGTGCTTGCTCGCTCGCTTGCTCGCTCGCTCGCCGTCCGTCTGTCCACCAGTCGTCCGCCCGCCCGCCCGTTGGTCAGTCGGCCGGCCGGCCGGTCAGTTGGTCAGTCGTGCTCTCTGCGTCCTGCCACTGCTGCTGCTGCTGCTGCTGCTGGGGGGAGGTCGTGGTCACGCTCCGTGCGTGGGTGTCGTGGGTGTTTCTCTTTCTGGCTATTCCGGTGCATATCCCCCCAAGCCCCCTCCCCACTTTTAGCCCCTCTCCCTCCCATCTCTTTGGTTAGGCGTCCCCTCCTCCCCCACCCATCGCTCGCTCGGTCTCGTTCTTTTCCCCCAAAACCTGCAGCCCACCCACCCACCCCCCACCCCGATGAGGACGGTGGCTCAGGTGGCACCGTAGATATTTATACGTATTATTATGACAATGAATTATTATTATTAATTATTATTAATTATTATTATTATTATAACATAAAAGTTTGTATATATGTGAAACCCCAGGACACCCCCCTTGCCCGCCCCCCCGGCTGCCTGCTCCCCAAAACGGCCTGCCCCCCAACCCTCTGGTGTAATTACCGCGGGATTTGTACTGTACATAAGAAAGAGAGCACAATCTCTCTCTGCCCCCCTTCCAATTCCCCCCCGCAGGGGAAAAGGAGATTTGGGGCATGGGGGGTGAGCCGTTCAGCCGGGCCCCCAGACCCACGGCGGGTTATTCAAAGTCTCTCTCTTTCAAGCTCTCGAGTTTATTTTATGTCAAATTTATTATTTTTTTCTCATTTTTTTTTTCTGGAGTGTGTGGTGAAAAAGAGAAGAAAATGTTTAATAAAAAGCAATTGGTCTTTTATGCCACGTCAGCTCTCAGGGACATGGGGAAGCGGTGTGTGGGGTGTCTTGTTTGTTATTTGGGTGGGAGGGAAGGAGGGAGGGAGGCAAGAGAGCTGTGACTTGCATTGGCCCCATCTGGCACACTCCCCCCCAATATGCACAGGCCATTTCCACACTACAGTGTTACAGTGGTCTTATTCCACTTTCAGCATCCTGTGGAATCCTGGGATCTGTAGTTTCCTAAGACCCAAGACCTCTCTGGCTAAGAACTCTCAGTGCCCCTCCCTAAACTGAAAACCCCAGGATTCCACAGGACGCTGAAAGTGGAATAAGACTGCTATAACAGTGTAGTGTGGAAAAGGCCAGTCACCTGAGGGTTACCCACAAAGCGCTCTCTTCCAGCACACAGGGTGGGAAATCCCAGATTTGTATAATTTCTTCACACCAATGGAGTACCTGGGAATAATTTCCAAAAAAGCAGGCACCACAAGACAAAAGAATTCAGCACTGCTTAGACATTTCTACATGTTAATGAGCCAGCTTATAAAATTACATCACTTCTACATAAAATCTGGTGGGCCGCAAGTGTTATGGGGGGGAGATACCCATTGATCCTGTCACATATGCTGCATCCCATAATATCTGGGGCAATTAGCACCTCTCTGTCACGTTCTTTCAGGTAGATGACACCTGGCTTGACCAGAGTACGTGGGAAAGGACTCTCAGTGGATCACAAGTTGATCATGAGCCAGCAGTGTGATACCACAGCTAAAAAAGCCAATGTGATTCTGGGCTGCATCAACAGGAGCATAATGTCCAGGTTGATGGCCCCACTCTGTTCTGCTTTAGTCAGACCCCACCTGGAATAACACTGTGTCCAGTTCCACCAAAATTCCAGAAGGATGTTGACAAACGGGGGGCATCCAGCAGCGGGTGACGCCCTCTGAGGAGCGAGTGGGGGCGCTGGGGATGTTTAGCCTGGAGCGGAGAAGGTTAAGAGAGGACGTAGATGGCCGCTTTTGAATATTTGAAGGGATGCTGTATAGAGGACGGAGCAAGTGCATCTGCTGCTGCTCCAGAGACTAGGACGTGGAGCAATGGCTCCAAACTCCAGAAAGGTCGGCCCCTCCTGAAACTGCAAACACCAGGATTCCATAGGGGGTTGAAAGTGGAATCATTGCGCTATAACAGGCTAGTGCAGAAATGGGCTTAGTCTGCTGGCATGACTGTATAGCCCATCATCCTCAGGTCTCTCCAAATGGAGGGGGCAGTGGCAGCAAGGGGAGAAAGGGCCTGTGCTTGGGGGGGGGTGTGTGAGAGAGTCGAAGCCCGCCCCTCTTCTGCCCTGCCAGGTGGGCCCCCGGCTTTTGGTGACCCCTCCAGGCTCCTCCCTCTGCCCCCCCAATCCTCGCTGAGGACTAGGAGGCTGGGAGGGCGCCCCCGCCTGTCGCTCAAACACCGCCGCAGCCAATCAGCGACACCGCCTTCCACAAGGCCGAGCGCTTTCAAGGAGAAGGACTGTCCAATCAGGATGTTGCACCCGCCCCTGCCTCCTTTCGGTATATGAGAGCCGGGCCAACCAACCCGAGGAGTCGCCTACATCCGGGTCCTCCGGCGCGGGCCCGGCCTTCTCTCCGAGCGACGCCCCTCGCGACGCAATGGGGCGGGGCCCTGTGGCGCGTCCGTCAGCCACCAGAAGGCGGGGTTACACGTCCTCGGCCTCCTAGTGGCCAGGTCTGTCTAGAAGCTGCCTTCTCATTGGCCACGAGCGAAGAAAGGGCGGGGCAGAGACGGAGGGAGTCCTGATTGGGCGTGGCAGGATTGGGGCCGAGGCTCGCTCCGGCAGTTCCGGCGGAAAGAAGGGGGACGGGCGGGCGAAAGGGAGTGGAGGAGCAGAGTGCCGCCGCCGCCGCCGCCGCCAGGTGAGGAAAGGGGAGGAGCCACGGCCACGCCACGCCCCCTCCCCTGCCTCCAGGGAGCCCGGCCGGGAGTGCCCCTGGGCGTGTGCAGAGTGCTCCGTAGCTGTCGGCCCCGGAGCCCGCGCAGAGCGCCCAGGGGAGCCGGGGAAAGCCCGGGAGCCCCTCGGCGCCCCCTCCCCAAAAAGATCCCGAGCCCCCCCCGTCCACTCCGGGGAACCGGATCGGAGAGGTGGGGGAGGGGGGTCGGAGGAGGGCGGGGGCTTTGGGAGAGGGTGCCCAGGCGCTGCCCCCCCGCCACAGAGCCCTCCCGGCCCCCCTCCCTCGCACCCCCAGGCTCCCCCTTTCAGAGGGCTGGGCTGGACGGCCCTGGGGGTCCCGGGGGGGGTCTTCAGGCTCCCGCCAGGCTCTGCTTCTATCGCCAGGGAGCTTCGGAGCAGGTGCGGAGCGTTTGTCGCCTGCGGCCGTCCGCTCCGGGCACTAGTCGGACATGCGGCCTGGCAGAGGACAAGGTGGTCCTGAGGCAGAACACCGGCTAAGCCCAGGGAGGAAGGATTAATCAGTCCGGAGGAGACGTGGTGTGAAGATAAGAGGGGACATGATAGCCATGTTTAAATGTTTGAAGGGATGCCACGTAGAGGAAGGAGAGGGCTTGTTTTCTGCTGCTCCAGAGACCAGGACAAGGAGCATTGGATTCAAGCTGCAGGAAAGGAGATTCCACCTGAACCTCAGGAAGAACTTCCTGACGGTCAGGGCTGTCCGGCAGTGGAATCTGCTGCCTCGGGGGGTAGTGGAGTCTCCTTCCTCGGAGGTTTTTAAGCAGAGGCTGGATGGCCATCTGTCGGGAGTGCTTTGAGGGTGTTCCTGCATGACAGGGAGTTGGACTGGATGGCCCGTGTGGTCTCTTCCAACTCTACATTTCTATGATTCTATGATTTAGAGACCATGATTTTCAGAGTAAATTTGTGTTAGTCCTCTGTTAAATGGGTTGTAGGTATTTAATTCAGTTTCACAGTGTGGTTCCGTTGCCTCCCTTGCATGCTGGTTGTTTTAAGTTAAGCGACTGCGGGTGGTATTTGCAGTCACCCCACTATTTGGATGATTACTTCCCCCCCAGCCCTGAGCTTAGCTGGCGTTTTGCATCTTTTTCAGACCCTCCTGTGCTTCTGAGGCCGCCTGAGCCGCTGGCCACCCCTTGTCCTGTGGGTGGGGTGAGGTGGGTGGTAACCCCTGCCAAGGGGGTGTCGGTTTCCCCCTCACCCTCCCTCTCCTCCTCCTTCCTGCCCTCCCTCTCTTTTGCAGCCCTCTGCCTGCCAGCTGTCCTGGGGAGGGGAAGATCTACTGGTGCCGGAGCCGGCGTGTCGCGATGGAGGCGGAGACGCGGAGCGTGCAGATCCAGTTCCCCCACTACGCAGCAGTGCTGCTGGAGTCCCTGAACAAGCACCGGCTGGAGGGGAAGTTCTGCGACCTGGCCGTCCACGTCCAGGGGAGGGTCTTCCGGGCCCACAAGAGCGTTCTGGCGGCCGCCTCCCCCTACTTCCACGACAAGCTTCTCCTTCATGACACCGACTGCCTGGTCCTGCCCGGCGTCATTGAGCCCGAGGCCTTCGAGAACCTCCTGCAGCTCATCTACTCGGGCCGCCTGAGGCTCCTGCTGGAGGCCCTGCCCAGCCACCTGCTCGTGGCCAGCGGCCTCCAGATGTGGCAAGTGGTGGACCAGTTCTCAGGCATCCTCAAGGAGCTGGACGGTGGCGGACCCTGCCGCCCTTGGGGTGCCGCCCGGGCCACTGAGAGCCAGTCCCCCAGCAGCAGCAACTACTTTGGCCCCCGGGACGATGACCCCGGGGAGAACGGAGCAGGGGCCACCCCAGGCGGGGCCCTGGGGCCTGGCCCTCACCGCTGCCAGGATGACGAGGATGATGACGAGGCTGAGGTGGTGAAGATCCGGGTGCAGCATGATGCCGAGGAGGAGGAGGAGGACGAGGAGGAGGAGGACGAGGAGCAGCACCATCGCCAGGGGCCGGTCTGCAGCGGCTCCAACGACGGGGCTCTAAAGGGTCTGCTGGAGGACGCGGAGGCGGATGGGGCGGGGGGGCCGGCCGGGCGGGTCAGAGGCTCCCGCGGTGGGGAGCAGGGTGCCTCTTCCTCCTCCTCCTCCTCCTCCTCCATCTTTGCCTCCCCCCACGAAGCTGCCCCCCGGGTCTTCTACATCAAGCAGGAGCGCTTTGACTCTGGGGAAGGGCCCACCGGTGGGGGTGTCGGCATTGGGGGGGCCCTGGCTTGTGCCTATCCGTGGGGAGGCCCCTGGGGGTGGCTGAAGGGCCCCCGGGGCTCTGCCAGGCGGAGATCCAGGAGTCGGGGCAAGTCAGCTACATCTTCCCCGGAGGGGGTCCCTCCTGGCCTTCGACACCGGACGGTTTCTCTTCCGGGAAGGGCCAGGCAACCTTCTCCGCAGACTCAGTCGCCTTCCCGGAGAGCTCCTGGAAGCCGCTGGACCTGCACGGCAACGAGATCCTAGCCCAGGCAGCCCATGGGCAGGCGGTCCACGCCCCGGTCAAACTGCTCTCGGCCCCGGACGGGAAGAAGTTTGGCTGCCTGTGTGGGAAGCGCTTTGCGGTGAAGCCCAAGCGGGACCGGCACATCATGCTGACCTTCAGCCTGCGGCCCTTCGGCTGCTCCGTCTGCAACAAGAAGTTCAAGCTGAAGCACCACCTGACGGAGCACATGAAGACGCACGAGGGGACCCTCTACGCCTGCGAGGACTGCGGCCGCAAGTTCCGTGTCCAGAGCTGCTTCCTCAAGCACAAGGAGCTCTGCAAGGGGCAGGGCTGGGCCACCGCCTGCTGGACCTACAAGTAGCCCCTCGGCGCCAGTGGGGTGGTGGTATGAGGGATGCGGAAGCCAGGGGGATGGCCGGTGGGCTGCAGCACCTCTGCCGCCGCCTCCAACGCCGACAAAGAGCCACAGACGGGGTTCCCCGGAGGGAGGGGTCTTGCACCAGGGGGGATGTGGGCCCAAAGAGGGGGCTGCACCATTCCAGGCGGGGCCCCTGCTGTGGCTGCCCAACTCTGCTGCCACCAAGTGACTTCTTTCTGCCAGAGGTTCTGCCAGTTCTGGTCCACTTTCTTGGGCACCGGGACTGAGCCTGGTATTCCTGGTTCAGGTGGGACCCCTCCAAAGCTGAGCATAGCCCCTCCCCGGCACTGCTTAGGGATGATGAGCTCTGCCCCCCTGCAGCCCAGAGCATTTTTTGGGTGGCTCCTGCTCCACACGCAGTCTTAGAATCCTAGAGTTGGAGGAGACCCCCTGGGACACCCAGTCCAACCCCCTGCTAGGCAAGGACTCACATCAAAGCATTCCCGAGAGTCCTCACGCAGGAGCCTCTCTCCCAGCCCCAGGAAGCCCCCATTTCCTGGACTGGAGTAAGAGGGGTTGGGATGAGGGGAAGGGGATATGCAAGGGGCATATCCCCTCTCTGGCAGTGGCGCCCACAAAGCACCCAAACAGATGTGAGCCCTCCTTTTCCCAGGGGAGCCATTAGGACTGATGCCCACCAATGGGCCTCTCCTCTCCAGGGACACCAACTTAATTGGTGGCCAAAGACAGGAAGGGAGAGGAAGCGGCAACCTGGCACTGCCCCCCTCCGGCCCCCAGTCATGGAGGCTCCTTGCTGTTTCAGGAGGGGAGACGGCAGGGGTGGCCTCACTGGGGCTGCCTGAGGCCAGCGCCTTTGCCTTGCTGGGAAGGGGGGCTTTTTGGCGGGGGGCTTTTTCTGGCAGGCTCTGATCAGATCCTGTTGGCCTTAAGGGGTCTCCTTGCGTGTAAAGGGCCAGGCGGCCTTTCTGTCTCCCTGCTGCCTAAAACGATGTGGAAGAGAAGAGGACGAGGGGAAGGATCGGGGAGGCCTGGGTGGACCAGGGTCAGCTAGTCAGTCAGTGGAGGGGGGGTGTGATGACCCAGGGAGGCCCCAGACAGCAAGCCACAGGGACTGGGAGGAGGTTGCCGCCTTTGGAGGAGAGCCTGGGCCAGATCCCTCTGCCAGTTTCTCTCTCTCTTTCTCTCTCTCTCTTTCTCATCTTAACATTTCAAATTCTTTCTAGAGAGTTTATGGAGAAAATCACAAATTTTGGCATGTTTTCTATTAAAAAACCAGGTTGAACCAAACATAATTCTCAGATTTGCCTTCCAGGCGTTGGATAGCGGCAGATGGTGGGGGGACTGCAGTGGGTGAAGCTGTTGGCCGAGTAATGGCCAGCCCAACTGGAAAGGGCTAGCCCTTAGCGGACGGGAAGAAGAGGCTAGAGCAGGGGAGGGGGTTGCAGCTGCCCCCCATGGTGTTACACATCTGCACATGGATGCATGTAGGCACACGCTCCCGTGTCGAAGGAGAGCAACAGAGAATCTTAGAATTGTAGAGTTGGAAGAGGCCCCTGGGGGCCACCCAGTCCAACCCCCTTCTGCCACACAGGAAGACACAATACAAGCCCTCCCTTGGACAGATGGGCACCCAGCCTCCGCTTAAAAGCCTCCAAAGAAGGAGACGCCACCATACTCCCAGGCAGCAGATTCCCCTGCCGGATAGCCCTGACTATCAGGAAGTTCTTCCTGAGGCTCAAGTGGAATCTCCTTTCCTGCAGCCTGAATCCGTTGCTCCTTGTCCTAGTCTCTGGAGCAGCAGAAAACAAGCCCGTTCCCTCCTCAACTTGACATCCCTTCAAATATTTAAACATGGCTATCATGTTTCCTCTCAACCTTCTTTTCTGCAAACTAAACATCCCCAGCTCCCTCAGCTGTTCCTCAGAGGGCTTCATGGCTTCCAGACCCTCCACTATTTTGGTCACACATGCCCGACACACTCCGTCTTGTCCATCTCCTCCTTGAATTGAGGTGCCCAGAACTGGACACAAGATTCTAGATGAGGTCTGACCAAAGCAGAGTAAAGTGGAACTATAACTTCCGTCAGTATAGACACCATACTCCTGTTGATGCAACCAAGAATGGCATTGGCTTTCTTGCCGACTGCACCAGCAGGGTCTGCTGGAAATGATTGTCTAAGTGCCTCTTCAGTGCAACATTTTGGTCAGCACCACCCTCCCAAGAAGGATGCCTGAGGCGGGGTGGTGGTGGACGGGACATCTCCATTGCACCAAGGGGTGAGAAGACCGTGCTGCAAGTTTCTGCTGCAGGCTTTCCCGGTGGCACGGAGGCCACTGTGGTCCATTCTTCTGCCCGCGAGTTCAGCACATGCATTGGGGGGGGGGATCTGGGAGCCAGTTTGGGTGCAGAGGCAATTATCCAAGGGGCAACTGCCTGCATCATTCTGGGAGCAAGGGGGGGCTTTGTCCTGTCACCCCCTCTTCCACTTTAATAGCTGCTGGAATACGATTAGCTCTCCCTCCTTGTCCCTTTCCAGCCGAATGGGAGCATGGGGGTCAGAACAGCTCTCTGGTGGGAAGGGCACAGCGCTGTGGCCTGGGGTCAAGGAGGCCATGCCAGGATAGGAGGGGGCACCATTGGCAAAGGTGCCCCTTGCTGCGGCAGCCGCATCTCTCAGGCAAAGTGTGTGTGTGGGGAGGGGAGAGTCTAAATAGCTTTTGAACAAGGGTTTACATTTTCTCAATTAAATACCTTACCTTTTGAATGCAGTTAATTTACAGCCTGTGGGATGAACAGATTGTGCATTTTCCTCCCTGCTGTAACTTCCATTTTGTTGGCTTGGGAAAGAGTCGTGCCCATGTGGTGGACTGCTTTGAATGTTGGACTATGACTCTGGAGACCAGAGTTTGAATTCCCTCTTAGCCACAGAAACCCGCTGGGTGACCTTGAGCAGGTGACATTCTCTCAGCCTCAGGAGAAGGCAAAAAAAAAAATACTTTAACAAATCTTGGCAAGAGAACCCTGTGGCCCAAAACAGTAATCCATACTATGCAGTTGTATGGCATGGAGCATCACGCTTGGCCACAGAGTCCCACCTGGCCACCAAGCTCCCAGGTGTGCAAGCCCACTTGCCAGGGCAGGCAGTGGGTGCAGCCAGAAAAAAAGAAGGGCTTCTATTTCCCTCCCCGATTGCTGGAGACCTGAGGGGGGCAGCTGTTTTCCCAGGGGTCCTGCTCCCTCCCCTGGCCACTAAATGGCTGGGACAGTGTGCCCCTGCTGAGGCGACATGCAGGTGCAGGAAAATGCCAGTGTGCCCCACCCACGGGCTTCCTCTTCTTCCCTGCACTGAGATGCCAGATGCTGGGAAGCAGCTGTGAGGGCCCCATCCACCTGCTGGTGTTGGTGAGTTCCTCTGTCTTTTGGGTCTTTGCAGGGGAGAGGGGCTGCTTGGAAGATTTGTTGGAATTGCAGGAGACCAGCAGGGAATAGAGCCTCCGAGGGGAAGAAGGCACAGCACACGCAGCCAGAGCCAGAGAGAAATCCAGCATGTGTGGATCAGAGTCACCGCTAGGATTTCAAATTCTCTTTTGCAGACTCTTAGGCCATTTCTGCACTGGACTGTTAAAGCACTATGATTCCACTTTTGACGTCTGATGGAATCCTGGGGTTTGCAGTTTAGGGAGGGGCCGGGGAAGTGGCCTTAGAGTCCTAGAGACCCCCAGGGGCCATCCAGCTCAACCCCCCGCAAGCCCTCCCTCTGGCAGGTGGCCGTCCAACCCCTCCAAAAAAAGAGGAGAGGGATTCCTCTGCCAAGAACAGCTCTTCTTTTGCCTTGGAGCTTCCCAGCTGCTTCGCTGGCTGGCTGGAAGAGTCAGAAGAAGACTCCGCGCCCCCTTTTCTAAGGTCCCCAAAGATGATGGTGATGGGGCACTCCACCTTGGAGGGGCTCTCCCATTTTCCTGCATTGAGTCAAGTGCTGGATTTGGGTCAGCCTTGGGTGGTAGACGCCTAAGCAACTTTCAGGCCATTTCCGCATGAGGCTGTTATAGCACAATGATTCCACTTTCAACCTCCTATGGAATCCTGGAGTTTGCAGTTTTGGGAGGGGCCTGCCGGCCCCTCCCGGAACTACAAAACCCCAGGATTCCATAGGAGGTTGAAAGTGGAATCATCGCGCTATAAGAGTGTCGTGCAGAAGCCACGGGTTTGGACTTGCAGAATAGAGCAAGCACCAGCTTAAGATTAGGCTATTTCTGCACTACAATGTCATAGTGCTATTATTCCACTTTCAATATCCTGTGGAATTCTGGGGTTCGTAGTTTACTGAGGCCAAAAATGCCTCTCCCTAAACTGCAATTCCCAGGATTCCATAGGAGGTTGAAAGTGGAATCATCGCGCTATAAGAGTGTAGTGCAGAAATGGCCTTACTCTGCGCTGGAAATGGCGCGGCAGCCGTGTTCCGTTCAGAAACAAGGGCGAGCGCGCCCCCCTGTGGAAGACCGAAGGGTTGCACCCGGGAAATGGCCTCCGTTCCTGTGCGGCACCATTTGGAAAGAAGGAGAACAGCCCCATCTTGTGGAGAATCCGGGCACTGCACCCTGGAAATGGGCACCTGGCACTATCACCTAACATCCAAGGCAGAGTGCAGTCTCCTCGTTTGTCCTCTCCTGTATGTTTTTTTTTTCCTACTGAAGAAGGCAGAGCAGCTTTGAAAGCTTGTACAATTTTTGCATTTTGGCTGGTCAACGAAGGTACCACTCTTTGGCAGATTTTTTTGTATTATGCTGCATGGCCAACACAGCTTTCCTGAACAGATTTGACTTTCCCACAGCAGCGATCCTCCTAATCTCCCTTTTTCAGACCTTTCCTCCCTCGTGAGCGTGGGAAGTCCTGGCATGTTTTTCTCCAGGCCACTGGCAAAGACAGAACAGTGAAAAGGTGGCCAAAGGTTTCCTTGGAGCAAGCCCAACGTGCCTCTTTTGATCTAAGTTGTCCTCTAGACTTTCAGATTCTACAAGAATTTTTATTCCCCCAAAAGAATCAACTGAGATCCAACCAGAACCAGAATGAAAGGTCTTTTGGTGTTTTCCACATTCTTGTCATCTCTAATTTTTGTTATTTTTGTGTGGCTTCAAGTCATGTGCAGAAGACCCCCCCAAAATATTAAATATTTAAATATTTGAAGGGATGCCACGTAGAGGAAGGAGAGGGCTTGTTTTCTGCTGCTCCAGAGACCAGGACAAGGAGCAATGGATTCAAGCTGCAGGAAAGGAGATTCCACCTGAACCTCAGGAAGAACTTCCTGACGGTCAGGATTGTCTAGCAGTGGAATCTGCTGCCTCGGAGTGTAGTGGAGTCTCCTTTCTTGGAGGTTTTAAGCGGAGGCTTGATGGCCATCTGTCGGGAGTGCTTTGAGGGTGTTCCTGCATGGCAAAAGGGGGTTGGACTGGATGGCCCCTGGGGTCTCTTCCAACTCTAGATTTCTATGATTATATGAAATGCAGCAAGAATCCCTTTATGCCAAACCTTGGCCTTTTCCCCTCTAGAAATGGATAATAAGCCCCTCTAGAAGGTAGCTCTTGAGATGTTTTCTGCAGAGAATCAAGGCCTCTGAGGCCACGTGAAGTTTCCTGATCCGCTGCCACCCGAAGCTCTTAACCATAAGGGTGTTTTTTTTAAGGTATTTTATTCAAGATGTATATCTTGAAAATGGTTTTCTTATAAAAGTCAAAATTCAACAGAAACATTACAAATATATGCTCATATATGCTTACAATGCATTCAAGAGCTGCTGCAAAGGAAGAAAACAGAAGTTTGGACATAATGTAAACAGAACAGCATCGGTTCCCTCCTCGTATGATATCAAGTATCTGCCATCAGCTTAAGGGTTCCTGACTCTCTCCTCCTCCATCTTCTCCAGGAGCGTGGCCTCCGTGGCAGCCAGAGTGGGACCTGTGGAATGGGCTAGGGCTTAGGAAGTGGCCGCAGGTGCAGACCCCAACCACCTCACATGGCTGCCCAGTCGAGGTTGCCAGTGGTTGCCGCCAGTGCTACGGGGCCCCATGGCCGAGCGGCGCCCAGGTCGCCCTCCTCCTCCTCCTCCACCTTTGGCCTTCGCAGGACATGTTGTTGCACTGGTCCTTCCCCATTTCAGATCCATAATAAAGCTACCATAAATGATAGCAGTACATGTGAAAGGGATCTAGGAGTCTTCATAGACCACAAGCTGAACATGAGCCAGCAGTGTGATGCGGCAGCCAAGAAAGCCAATGCAATTCTCGGCTGCATCAATAGGAATATGGTGTCTAGATCGAGGGAGGTACTGGTACCACTCTACTCTGCTTTGGTTAGACCCCATCTTGAATACTGTGTACAGTTCTGGGCACCCCAATTCAAGAAGGATATTGACAAGCTGGAGCAAGTCCAGAGGAGGGCGACCAAAATGGTGAGAGGCCTGGAAGCCATGAAGCCCTATGAGGATAGACTTAGAGAGTTGGGTATGTTTAGTCTGCAGAAGAGAAGGTTAAGAGGGGACAATGTAGCCATGTTTAAATATTTGAAGGGATGCCATGCAGAGGAAGGAGAAGGCTTGTTTTCTGCTGCTCCAGAGACCAGGACAAGGAGCAATGGATTCAAGCTGCAGGAAAGGAGATTCCACCTGAACCTCAGGAAGAACTTCCTGACAGTCAGGGCTGTCCGGCAGTGGAATCTGCTGCCTCCATGGAGTGTAGTGGAGTCTCCTTCTTTGGAAGTTTTAAGCAGAGGCTGGATGGCCATCTGTCGGGAGTGCTTTGAGGGTGTTCCTGTATGGCAGGGGATTGGACTGGATGGCCCCTGTGGTCTCTTCCAACTCTACATTTCTATGATTCTATGATATAGCCACAATTTTAAAAATTTTCCCAATAAGAACTTTTGAATTTCTCAATCCGCTTTTGGAAGAAGCCAGTATTCTTTTTGTTTTGATTGTATGTATTGTGTATTTTTAATAACGTATAAATAAGTACAAAGAAAAGAATTCAGCACTCATGACATTTACCTAAAAAAGTCCCTTTTCTTGCACCATCTGAATCCCGGGTGTCCCATTCTCCAACACCTCACTTTTTGACAACTCGCTCTTTCAACCGTATCCCCTACCCCATTCTTTTGACAAGGCGGTCAGGGTGTTTTGCCTAAAGAAAGAGTGGGGCACAGCCTCCCCGAAGGCACAGCGGGGCTGCTCTGCGACAGCCAAGGGTCTGGTCACAACCCCAGCTGCTCATGAGCAACGGGGACGGCGCTCCTGCTGCCAGCCGTTGCCGAGGGGGAAGCCGCTGAACCCCAGGAACTCTGCCTGCTCTGCAGGGGCCGAGGGCTTCATCCCAACACCAGCTGCTTGCAAGCAACAGGGACGGACAGATGGTCGGACGGATGGATGGACGGACGGACGGACGGACAGCACTGCTGCCAGCTGTCACAAGGTGGGAAGCAGCCTCTCCTTTTCTACTATTCCCACTTTCTGAGAGCACTCTGGCCCTAACCTGTAAGATAAGCAGAGTGAAGACTTTGAGGCAAAGACCCAGAGCTACAAGGACCAAGCTGTGTTTTCTGCTTCCAAGCATTTCTCCGTAGGGTAGAGGGTCACCAGGTTGGCTTTCTGCAACGAACTAGAGGAACTTCTGCCTTACCAACAATTCACCTTCACAGAAACACAGCATAACCCAGGAAAATTTTAAACTGGATTACAACATTTCCACATGGAAAGCTCGGAAAATATAACACAATTTTTCAGTTGTTGTCCACCCCCCACCCAATACTAGAATTGCACATCAATCAGAAATACATCTGGACTTACTACAAGCTATCAGAAACTAGGATTCCCCCCCTCCCCTCAGAACAGTTCTTTAGCCAATTTGGAAGGAAAGAAAACAGAGGATGAATATCGAATTGCAAACACTGACAAGCCTCTCATGTCATTTCCAAAATAATTGGCATTCACTTCCATGTTTCAGCACTTCAGAATGCACTCTGCACATCCTCAGGGAGGCTATTTGTTACTCACCCCCCCACACACACAAATGCACGCTGCTTGAAACAAAGAAATTTAAAGAGAAGTAAAAAGAAAAGGCTTCAAGCGCCAATGAAAACGAGAAGTTTCTTACCAGATGGAGGCAGTGACCTGAAAGCCGCCAGAACTGTTTCTTTTGTAATTTTGGCTTTAATCCTTTTTCTTCTTTAGCCCCACTTCACTCTTAAAGCAGTAGAAAGTGCACAAAAATGTGAGGCAAAAGTGATCATAAGATCACTACCTGTTCCAAAATTCCAGGTAAGAGCCCTCTCCAGTTCTGCCTGGTGCCCTTTCGCACTACAAAGTCACAGTGCTGTGATTTCCACTCTAACTGCCACGGCAACATGCTGGGGAATTCCGGGATTTGCACTTTGTTGTTGCCGTTTGCCTTCAAGTGGTATTGTTACCACGGTTCTGACATGCCCGGTGATAGCACTAGATATCTCTTGATATCAAACTTATTTGGCCTTCATTTGACCTTTCTCTGCCACCCAGCTCCACGTGTTTGCAAAGGCCACCGGACAAGCACATAAACAGGCACAGCCGGTAAAGGTTGGACATTCCAATCCCCATTTAGGCAGGCAGATTAATGCCACTCCGTCGCTTCAGGGACCATTTTCTTGCAGACACACCTTGCTTAAGCGCGACTCTACACAAAGACGCTCGGCCCTGAGCCAGCACTCTCTCAATGCTAAGCTATTTGCATACTGGCTACACTACTGTCATCCAGTGCTAAGCTAATCATGTAAAACTTGACCTTTTCCAGCGCTTTTGTCTCGCTCTAAATTTCCTTTGTTCTCACCGAGTATGGCATGGCCTGTAGGCACAATCCACCCTATAAAAACTCCCCGATTCCAAGTCTTCCTCGGATCGCTCTGGACTTCCATCCCGTCTTGCTTCCGTTCGGTCTGACGAGCTTCCCTCAGCGAGCCATGCTGAGCTTTCTCCCCTGCAACCTCCGCTTCTCTCCAGGACTACGAGATAAGGTGTCGTATCACCCATTTCCCCCCGAAAACTCTCATTTCCGTTTCTAGTTAACTGTGTGCATGTGGTGTCTTATTTGTTGTTTTTCCTTTAATAAAGCTATCATTTATATTACTTTAAAACTTGTCTGACTGCACTTCTGACCTGACCCCGTAGAAGCTGGGTTGCAAGGTCCCTGCTAAGTTACCCTGCCTCTCGTTAGCTTAAGAGAATGCTTGAGTAAGTTTCCCCATCTTGTGTTTATATTTGGTTGTTTGGGCGCCCCTCCCGGGACCCCCAGAGAAGAAGGTAACACAGACACTCATCTTAGATTTTAAAAAAGCGGACTTCTGTAAACTTAGGGAGCTGCTGGCTGGAATTCCGTGGTCAGGAATAGTGAAAGGGAAAGGAGTTCAGGAGGCCTGGGAGTTCCTTAAAAGGGAGATACTGAAGGCACAGTCTAAAACTGTACCAATAAGGAGAAAAAATGGAAGGCATCTGAAGAAACCGGAATGGTTGACTAAAGAACTCTCAGCTGAGCTGAGTGTTAAGAGAAACATGTATAGGAAATGGAAGAAGGGGGAAACCACCAAAGAAGAATTTAAGCAAGTAGCCAGGAGATGTAGGGAGGAGGTCAGGAAGGCTAAAGCACAGAACGAACTCAGGCTGGCCAGAGACATTAAAAACAATAAAAAGGGCTTTTTTAAATATGTCCACAGCAAAAGGAAAAAGAAGGAGACAGTAGGGTCGCTGCGCAGAGAAGATGGCGAATTACTCACAGGGGGAAGAAAAAAGGCAGAACTACTTAACACCTTCTTTGCCTCAGTTTTTTCCCAGAAGGATACAAGCACTCAGCCTGGCGGTTGGGGAGCAGGGGAGGAAGCAGGAGAAATGAGGCACATAATAGGTAGAGAGGTGGTACAGGAATACCTGGCCGCATTGGATGAATTCAAGTCTCCAGGGCCAGATGAATTGCATCCTAGGATATTAAAAGAGCTGGCAGAGGTCATTTCGGAACCACTTGCTATAATCTTTGAGAAATCTTGGAGGACAGGAGAAGTTCCAGCAGACTGGAAGAGGGCAAATGTTATCCCCATCTTCAAGAAGGGCAAAAAAGAGGACCCAAAGAATTATCGCCCAGTCAGCCTGACATCAGTACCCGGAAAGATCCTGGAGCAGATCATTAAGTAGTCAGTTTCTAATCACTTAGAAAGCAATGCGGTAATCACTAAGAGGCAACATGGATTTCTCAAAAATAAGTCATGCCAGACTAATCTTATCTCTTTTGATGATAGAGTTACTAGCTTGATAGACGAAGGGAATGCTGTGGATGTAGCATACCTCGATTTCAGTAAGGCCTTTGACAAAGTTCCCCATGACATTCTTGCAACGAAGCTGGTAAAATGTGGGCTGGACAGGGCTACTGTTATTTGGATTTGTAATTGGTTGACTGACCGAACCCAAAGGGTGATCACGAATGGCTGCTTTTCATCCTGGAGAGAAGTGACTTTTGGGGGGTGCCACAGGGTTCTGTCCTGGGCCCAGTGCTGTTCAATATTTTTATCAATGACTTGGATGAAGGAATAGAGGGCGTGCTCATCAAATTTGCAGATGACACCAAATTGGGAGGGGTTGCTAATACGCCAGAGGACAGGATCAAAATTCAAAATGACCTGGATAGATTGGAGAGCTGGGCCAAGGCGAACAAAATGAAATTCAACAGAGAGAAGTGTAAGGTCCTACACTTAGGTAGAAAAAATGGAATACAGAAATATAGGATGGGGGAAACGTGGCTGGATAGCAGGACGTGTGAAAAGGATCTAGGAGTCTTCATAGACCACAAGCTGAACATGAGTCAGCAGTGTGATGCGGCAGCCAAGAAAGCCAATGCAATTCTTGGCTGCGTCAATAGGAGTATGGTGTCTAGATCGAGGGAGGTACTGATACCACTCTACTCTGCTTTAGTTAGACACCATCTTGAATACTGTGTCCAGTTCTGGGCACCCCAATTCAAGAAGGATATTGACAAGCTGGAGCAAGTCCAGAGGAGGGCGACCAAAATGGTGAGAGGCCTGGAAGCCATGAAGCCCTATGAGGATAGACTTAGAGAGCTGGGTATGTTTAGTCTGCAGAAGAGAAGGTTAAGAGGGGACATAATAGCCATGTTTAAATATTTGAAGGGATGCCACGTAGAGGGAGAGGGCTTGTTTTCTGCTGCTCCAGAGAACAGGACGAGGAGCAATGGATTCAAGCTGCAGGAAAGGAGATTCCACCTGAACCTCAGGAAGAACTTTCTGACAGTCAGGGCTGTCCGGCAATGGAATCTGCTGCCTTGGAGTGTAGTGGAGGCTCCTTCTTTGGAGGTTTTTAAGCAGAGGCTGGACGGCCATCTGTCGGGAGTGCTTTGAGGCTGTTCCTGCATGGCAGGGGGTTGGACTGGATGGCCCCTGGCGTCTCTTCCAACTCTACATTTCTATGATTCTATGAAGGGGAGATTGCATCTCAGGGGCTTTGTTAACTCAGGCACAACAGTGTCAACCACTTGGGGATGATGGGAGTGGCAGGTTCATCCCTTTTGTGCTCACCAAGTCGTTCCCACAGAGCTGCATGGTGCTGGCGAGGACCATGACAGAGGGGATCCCACACAGGATCCGCACCAGCACCCCCAGGTGAGGGCGGGGTCATAAGGTGAGGGGCTGGCCTGCGCTGGGGGCAGGGCCTCTGCCCCTCCCCCTCTCTCTCCTTCCTCACCCTTCCCCTCCTCCTCCTCTGTCCACCCGCAGCTTTCAATCCGCATCTGCCCCGCCAATCCCTGGGGACTTTCCTCAGTGCAGAAGGAGGGAGGGAGGGAGCCTGCCTTCAGGGCCCTCTGCCCATGCTCAGGAGCCTCTCCCTCCCACCTTCTCCAAAAGCTTGGAAAAGCAGCCCCTGAGGGATCTCTTTTCCTGCCCACCAGGAGGTTCAAGGGCAACGCCATGCCTGCCACCCCTCGCCCTAATTAACCAACTAAAAGGGTGGGCGGGTGAGAGGGAGAGAGATGGGGGCCCACCCTGCAGGGCTGGCGTTCCCCCTTCCTTCCATCATCTTCCTCTCTCCTGGGAGTGGGCGTGCCTCCTCACATCCGGGAACCCATGGGGGGGTCTTCTTCCTCCGTGCAGGCGTAATGCAGTGAAGTCTGTCCTCTGTGTCTCCCCCTCCGGAAACCGGAGCCAGAAGAAAAGCGTTCCGATGAAGAGGGCCGTTCTCCCGCCCTCCTCTGAACCCTGCAAGTTTGGCCCCCCGACTCCCTCAAAGCAAAACACCATCCCTGCAGAGTTGGCCACTGGAGTGGGCAAAGAGAATAAAATGAGAAATGCGCCGTCCCTCCAGAGTGGGCCCTTTGGGCTGAGCAAACAGAATGCAAATACATCTAAAATGGGGGGATCCCGTTTCTTTGCAAGTAGAAGTAGAATCACATAAAGTTGGAAGGGTCCCCCAGAGGGTATCCAGCCCAACCCCAATTAGCCACAAGGTGGTGGTCCAAAGCTAAAACGCCCTCCCAGAGAGGCCCACAGCCCACCTTGTGTCAAGTTTGGGTCAGAGGGGTTCTTGCCTTTGTGTCATCCTCTGAGAGAGTGTGACTTGCCAAAGGACAGCCAATGGGTTTCCATAGTCAAGCAGGCATTTGAACCCGGTCCCCAGAATCCCAGTCCAAGACTCAAAGCCTGACCCCACACTGGCCATCATAACTTTGCCTAAAGACACAACACCCAAGGGCAGGGACCCCCAAACCCTGTGAGGGAGGCCACCATAATCCCTCTAAGAGATCCTGGAGTTTTCAAAATAAGCGCCCTCCCTCATCTTGTGCTGCTTCTCAGTTTCACCCCTGCAGGAACCCCAATTTGAAGGCAACCAGCCCCAGTTAGACGGCTCCTGTTCACTGGAGGACCACCTTGCAGGAAGGGGGAGGGTCCCATGAGGGACTTTGAGCCTTGGGACCCCCCATGCCCCTTTTTCCTTCCCTCCCTCCAAAGTGCTCCCTGTTACTCTAGGTGGACTCCTCTGGTTCCTGGAGGCTCCACCAAGGGAAGATCATTTCATTCAGAGAGAACCTTCTAAAATCAGAAGGCAAGAGTGTCCCGGCAAACGGTACCACCACTCCTTTGTCACTTCAAGTTTTAAATGTGTTTTCAAGGGTTCATCACCACTTGATTGTGGAATGGAAATGCCTACTTTCCGAAGTTTTTAAAAAAATCATTTCTGTTTCAGATTATCTGGAAGCCGCTTTGGCCACAAAGCAATGCAAAAAAAGTAAGCGTAGAAATTGTGGCTGATCTTCCTCCTTCCCCCTCCTGCCTCCCAAACCGAACTTTCCAGGCTGCTGTCTCTTGGGAGCCCAGAGGAAATCTCTGGAACTGCCTGGTCCCACCGGAGGAATAGTTTCCCTTTGATATGTATAAATCTTATGGCTCAGAAAGTGTGAACTGCAAACAAAAGATTACTGGCATTTTTATGGTTTCTTTAAGGTGTGGAGTCTTTGGTGATTCAAAAGGCCTGAACTGTGAGCAAAACATTCCCCACACTCCTGGCATTTGTATGGTTTCTCTCCTGTGTGAAGTCTCTGGTGGCAGACAAGGTTTCCATTCTGAGCAAAACATTTCATATACTCCTGGCATTTGTATGGTTTCCCTTCTGTGTGGACTCTCTTGTGCTGCACAAGGTCTGAAAAGTCAGCAAAACATTTCCCACACTCCTGGCATTTGTGTGGCTTCTCTCCTGTGTGGATTCTCTTGTGCTTCACAAGGTGTGAATTGTGGGCAAAACATTTCCCACACTCCTGGCATTTGTGTGGCTTCTCTCCTGTGTGGATTCTCTTGTGCTTCAAAAAGTCTGAATTGTGGGCAAAACATTTTCCACACTCCTGGCATTGGTATGGTTTCTCTCCTGTGTGAAGTCTCTGATGGATGACAAGGTGTCCATTCTGAGAAAAACATTTCCCACACTCCTGGCATTTGTATGGTTTCTCTCCTGTGTGGACTCTCTGATGAATCACATATACTGATCTGTAAGCAAAGTGTTTCCCACACTCCTGGCATTTGTGTGGCTTCTCTCCTGTGTGGACTCTCTGATGAATCACATATGCTGATCTGTAAGCAAAGTGTTTCCCACACTCCTGGCATTTGAGTATTTTCTGTCCCTTCCTGACTGCTGGATGGCTCAGAGGTTGCAGTTTATAATTAAATCCTTTTCCTGAGACTTTACGTCTGAAGTGTTTTTTCCCAGCACGGAGCCTCTTCTGAAGCACAAGAGCCAAGTTTTGGTCAAAAGGCTTCCCACGTATTTTGCACTTGAAGGGCTTCTCTCTGGTAGAAACTTCCTCTTTTGTGTGGGCTGCCTGGTGCCTGGCAAGCTCACATTTGTATGCAAAACACTTCCCATACTTGGCACATACGTTGCGATTTCTCCAGTTATCTGCTGGGAAAAAGGAGAGGAACAGTAAACAATCAATCTCAATTGTGAGAGAAAAGCACCTTCACAGATCGGGAAAGAGACTGACTTGGAATGATCCTAAAAACAATCCAACCATGGGGGAAAGGAAGATATATTGTTATCCTTTTTTTTAACCTCTGTTCATTGAAAACATTCTGAGTGCCATGAGCCTCTGAGGAAGAGGTGAGCAAGAACTGCTCCACAGACCACATCTGCGTTAGCCTCACCTGTTTTTGATTGTGCGCCCTTCTCCTTGGTGGAATGGATGAGAACGCATTTGCCTTCCTTGAGCTCCACCGTCCTTTCAGGAAGCCTCAGTCAGATCATGAGGGTTCTTCCTATTTTGCAGACAAGAAGGGAGCCTGTGGTTTTCAGATCCCACTGGGCTGAAAGAGGAATCCAAGAGAACTGGAACTGCTATGCATAAAGCCACCTTGAAAGATGTACTTAGTATAGAGAAACAAAGAGCGTTTGCCTACTGAGCCATGTTACTATGAATGAGATGATTTGCATGTTGGGCGAATGATGCATGACTCGTGCTGCCTGGACTGGGGGAACTAGAAGCGGGCAGGTTCCAATACTGAAGGTGGATGAGCAGCTCCAGAGTGGGAGTTGGAGAGAAGCAGGGATGGGCAAAGGACCTCCCTGAGACAACAGCAGTGGCAGTTTAGCTTACTCTTAAGGTGCGTACAGCCCAGATAAGGGCCCTGGCAAACCACTTCTGAAAGATGGTGGAAGCAATACACCCAATTACTGTACAAAAGGGAAGAAAGAAGGACAGATTCTTTCAAGGACGAATGGGCTCCACTTGGCGGGGGGCGCTGCATTTTATTGGCTTCTTTGACAGGGCAAGGAATGAAGAAGGAAGGAAGAGGGCATCAGTGACCCTTTAAGCATTCTTCTCTTTTTGCAACTGTAGGACAGCATACTGTCTATAGTCCTATTGACTTCAGACGTCCAACATTACTGGAGAGACTCACTGAACAACATTCCAGGAAGAGCTCAAGGTTATCTCTATGGAAGCAACCAGCAACTGCCTCCATCATCACTGTAGCTTTAGTTTCCCTTCCCTCTCCTGGCTTTTTTCAGTACTTAAGTGTTTTTCACCCTCTCTTGTGAACCAATAATAGAAGGATTGAGATTATTTCCACCACCGCTGCTGAGGAACCTGTCTGGAAATGGTTTGCTTGGAAAATGGTAAATACCAAATTATCTGGCTTACTTCCAAGTCTGAGCTGCAGACAGCAGACTGGATAAATTAAAATCAGCTGGCTGTTGCCACTGGATGTTCTCTACCACAGCTGGCATGGTGCTTACCAGAAAGACCTAGAAAAATTTGGCTCTCCCACTCTACTCCCATCAGGGTCCTTCAAGACTGTGCAAAAATAAACTACAGCTCTTTGCCCCACATTCCCTAATCCAGCTCCCCATCTCTGGGGGCAGGATGCTTACAAACTGCTCCAGGATCACCAGGTCCACGATCTGATGTTTGGTCTGTTCTTTTGGATTCAACCACCAGTGGCAGAGATTGTGGAGGTGTCTGCAAACCTTTTGGGGGCCCTTGTCCTCTTGGTAGGAGAACTGCCTGAAGCACTGTCGCTGTATCTCTGAGCTCCCCTCATCTCTGCCAAGGAACTCCTTCACTGTTCTTTTGCACAGTTCTCCACTGCTCTCAGCACTCATGCCATCACAGCCGCTTCCTGTTTCAAGTCCAGGTGAGTCAGGGTTGCCCATTTTTGAACTGGTATCCAATGAATCAGCCAATGAGATCCAAGTCAATCCTCCACCCTCCTCTTTCTCCGGGCAAAGAACCCCTAAACAGGCACTGCTCCAAAACTCTGCAAAACCAGGATGTTGCTGTGTTAAGAATTACTCTATTCTATTGGGAGGAACAAACATGGAAAATTCTAAACAGGCCTCCTCCCTGAGACAAGAGAGTTGGGGAGGCTTTTTTACCTGAGCACCAGTGAGCAAGGCCTTATTTACCTGAGGGCAAGAAGAAGTTGCACCCACCTCTCTCCCTCATCTCTCTCTCTCCATTTCCCAGCCCCACCTTCCCTCTCTCAACCTTCCACTGAGCCATCTCAGCTCCATTCCTCACCAAAACCCCCACCGCCCAATCCCCTCACACTTCATTCCATCACTCTGCCATTCTTCATAAGCTTCTGTTACATGACAATACATTGACATTTGCTTCATTTAAGATCTTCAACTTGGTTCAAGCAAGAAATAAGAACAGTCTAACAGACTATGAAGATCTGTTTATTCAGTATTCCAATACTTTCATTACGTTCAACAGTTTATATAATACAATTTATATAATGCTATATTTTATATTTGGCACTTAAGATAAGATTGGGCTATCAAAAGAGTTGAAACAATATCTATTAAAAAGCAAGACCTAAGACCAGTACAGCATGCTATTAATCCTTCAGTATTACCTTTATATTTTGTATGTCATATGATACAAACAACATTTGGCAATATTTAATATATCACATCCTAAACCAGAACAGATGAAAGGTCTGTGCAGGACAACATCCTGCTTCTTCTGGGGCCTCAGAGTGTCAGGCCCCACAGCTGCCATGATTCCCCAGATGGGTTCTTCTGATGCCTTCTTCTGCTCCCCCTCTACCTTGCCTGCTTCATTTCTCTTTTCCTGCCCTTTCACTTTTCACTCTCCTTCAAAGATTTGCAAAAATACTAATAGTTAGTGCCACAAATACTTCTGTCTTCCTCAGGCAAGAAGCCAGCAGTGGCTGCCCCCAGCCCTTCCTCCTCACCTGTCTGCCCTCCATTCACCTCCTGCTATTTTGTGACACGTTGGACCCAACTTAGAGCCCTGAAGCCAGAAGGTTAAGGAAACAGGTGGGATTGTACACAGGAAAAAAGCCAAAGGTCACCACACGCTTGCCACCCAGGTCTGGCCATGCTGCCACAGAAGCCCGCAACCTAGAGGCGGCCAGTGAAATCCCATGTCTGTCGCTCCTCTCAGGGGCCCCTCAGGCTGTGGTTGTGTCGCTAATTTCGGAACAAATGTTCAACTGCCAGCCCAGTCAGCATTTGGGGGAAGAACTGGGGAGTCAAGGGGAAGCTGTGACATTTTGCCACGTACAGAAAACGCCCCCCAAGTACCTGGTCTTCCAGGTGGGCTCCTGGGGCTGAGACACCCCCCCCAGGGTTCCCCCCGCCATGAGAGGAAAAGGGAAGCAGGGCCGAGGCAGGAACTCCCCCCAACACCTCAGCTGCCTGGCCCCCCCTTGGCCTGGGGGGTCTTTGGGGGCGTCCTCTTCTCCACCCTGGAAGCCCCCCGCCCCCTCCTAGCTGAAGGAGATCCGAAGGGGCCTGGGCGCCCGGAGGGTGGTCCTTACCCAGAGAGGCCACCTTCCTTTATCCTCCCTCTCAGGCCCTCAGGGTATTTCTCTAGGAAAAAGGTCCCTAGCCCCCCATTAAGCAGGTTGTGGGGACAGACGGCACCATTTATCACCCCAAATTATCCTTTTTCACAAAACCAGAACAGAATTTGGATCACACCCAGTTTCTTTGGCTTGTCTTCTTTTTCAAGAAGTCTGTCTAGCCCATGGGACACTCTTATGGGCAGAAAATTGCCCTTCCGACCCCATGAAATCGCCCACCTCCATGAAAATAAATCTTTTCCACACATCTGTTTTATCCCCCTTCATGATCTCTTCACTTCCTTTTATTTGCATAATCTTCTTCATATATATATAGCCTTTTCCCCCAATGCTGGGACTCCAGGTGGATTACAAAATAGAATTCCTAAATTTAGGAGTTTGTTGCAAAAGTTTCTGCTTCCTGGTGAAAGACTGCAGGGAGGAGCCACGCTAGTGTCTCATCCCACAGGCAGGCTCATAGGGGGACATGGCGCTGTTCAGAGAGCGAGACCTGGGCCCTATGGGCCTCATCACCTGGAACTGGACCAGCAGCCAGTGGAGCCGTTGCCACAAAGGAGTTGTGTGCTCCTTTTGGGCAACCCCAAGGAACAATCTGGCTGCAACCCATAATGACTAGTAAGAGATCACTGGGGCTGACTTCCAGAAAAACAAATAGAGGAACATGCTTGAAAGGTTCATCTGTATTTAGTCCTTCCCGGAGAATCCAATGGGGTGGGGGTAGCTTAAGAAGCAGTGAGGGGTCTCATGGACTTCAATGGGTCTAGTCTAGACCTGGCTGAAAAATCAAAGCAAAAACAAAACAAAGGAGGTCTGGACAAAACAAATCTACCTTTCTTCCTATCTTGCAGCAAGGACCTTTCTTTCTCTCCGATGCCTTAAAGATCACCATGGCACCTTACTTCCTTCGTGCTTCTTACTGTTATGAGCTAGGTCAGCATTTGCACGTTCACAAAGGCTGCTCTTCCCAGATAAACTGTGTGGAAAACGAGAATGAGATGCCTGTCACTCCACTATCCCAACATACATTTTCCAGGCAGATGCAGTTGAATCTTCCCAGCCAGACAGAAGTGATTCATTCCCTGATTCAAAGGGCATTCCTGAGCATTTGGATGTTCCCCTTGGTACGTGCATTCACTTAATACAACACCCCTTTCCCAAAGTTGGGATACCATGAAATTTACAGCACACTGAAATATCCAGCCAAACAGAATAAATTAAGAAACAGATGGACAGATAGATAGATTTAAAGCATCGTAAAAACCCTTCAGACACCATCCTAATAAATACACTGAAGATCCAAAGTCCAGAACCCCAATTCAGAGTCCACTCTTAAAGGCCCATCCGAACAAAAAAGAGGAAGGGCAACGGGGAAGGGGCCAGACCTCATGGGAGGTCTTTAATGTGGGGGGCAGCCCCTGTGCCAGGTCCCCACCAAACGTATCCCTGGAGGACCGGAGGCTGAGGGAAGGGCTCCTCCTCCAGCTCTGAAAGCTCCGGGAGTCTCCAATGGGATGGGAAAGGTGACGGAGATGAAAAACCCACTGGCCTGGTGTTGGGATGGGAATGGTGGTGGTGGTTGAGGGATGGTCTGAGGAGGGAGGTTGCCGGGTGGGTCTAAGACCTTCAGGGGAGGAAGGAGAACCATTTATAGTTATCAGTGAGGGCCCTGAAGAGTTCCTGAAGGACCATCAGTGGTGCTTGAGGGACGTTCTGAGGAGGGAGGTTGCCCGGTGGGTCCAAGGCCTTCAGGGGAGGAAGGAGAACCATTTATAGTTATCAGTGAGGGCCCTGAAGAGTTCCTGAAGGACCATCAGTGGTGCTTGAGGGACGTTCTGAGGAGGGAGGTTGCCCGGTGGGTCCAAGGCCTTCAGGGGAGGAAGGAGAACTATTTATAGTTATCAGTGAGGGCCCTGAAGAGTTCCTGAAGGACCATCAGTGGTGCTTGAGGGACGTTCTGAGGAGGGAGGTTGCCCGGTGGGTCCAAGGCCTTCAGGGGAGGAAGGAGAACCATTTATAGTTATCAGTGAGGGCCCTGAAGAGTTCCTGAAGGACCATCAGTGGTGCTGAGGGACGTTCTGAGGAGGGAGGTTGCCCGGTGGGTCCAAGGCCTTCAGGGGAGGAAGGAGAACCATTTATAGTTATCAGTGAGGGCCCTGAAGAGTTCCTGAAGGACCATCAGTGGTGGTTGAGGGATGTTCTGAGGAGGGAGGTTGCCCGGTGGGTCCAAGGCCTTCAGGGGAGGAAGGAGAACTATTTATAGCTGTCAGTGAGGGCCCTGAAGAGTTCCTGAAGGACCATCAGTGGTGCTTGAGGGACGTTCTGAGGAGGGAGGTTGCCCGGTGGGTCCAAGGCCTTCAGGGGAGGAAGGAGAATCATTTATAGCTGTCAGTGAGGGCCCTGAAGAGTTCCTGAAGGACCCTCATTGAGGGATTTGGGACATCCAAGCGCAGAGCCCCTCCCAGGAAAAGACTCTCATGGGTAGAGGAGACCACAGGGAAGGGAGAGGGGGAACAGCATAGCTGGGAGTGTGTGTATGTGTGTGTGTGAGAGAGAGAGACAGAGAGGTTTTGCAACTGGGGAACCTCTTTCCTGGGGGGGGGGTCCCTCTTTCTGGAAGGCAAAACAGGAGCGAGGTTAATTTCCACCCCCTTCCCTCCGCCCCACAGTCATCCCCGTCTCGCTGCATGGTGAGTCCTGCGGAGGAAATTGGGGGGCTCTCGGAAAGCGTGTGGACACCCCCTCGCCACTGCCCCCAGCCCCGGGCCCCCAGAACCTCCCCCCACAAATGCCCCCGGGGGTCTGGGGCCCGGCTTCTTCCTCCCCGCTCGGCCCCCTCCCTCCCTCCCCCAGGGGAGCGAGGGGGTCCCCCCGCCCCACCTTCCCAGGGCCTCCCCTCCCCTGAGGGAAACTTGGGAGCCCCCTCCGCCCCCGCTCTTTCCGGGACTGGGAGGCTGGAGGGGGGGGTCTTCTCCTTCTCCCTCCCTCTCCCCCCACCATAATCCCAGCCTCTCCGCCCCCTCCCCGGCCGCCCCCTTCTTCCGCGACCCCCCTTCCCTGCGCCGTCCGCGGAGGCCTCCTGCCATCCCATAATGGTCCCCGAGCCCAACGGCCCCCCCGCTCCGGCAGCCCCCTCCTACATCCTCCCTGGGCCCCGAGACCCCCCAAAGGAGCTTCCTTACCTCCCTCGCTCCCCGCCCGTTCTTCCCTCACCTCTCCTCGGAAGGCGGGCGGGAGGAAGTGCGTCACTCCTCCAGCCTCCCCCCACCGCGCCGCAGCCGCCCTTCCTGCCTCTCTAGGAAGCTGCGCTCGCTGCTCCCCGGAGGACCGGCGGCCGGAGGGAGGCTTGGCGGTGGGAGGAGGAGGAGGAGGAGGAGGAGGAGGAGGGGGCGCTGGAGGGTCTTCTCTTGGGAGGGGGAGGGGGAGGGGGAGGGGGAGGGGGAGGCCCGAGGCGGGCGTGACGAGGGGGGAATGGCTGCCAAACCTGCAGGAAAACCTGCCTTGCTGGGAGGTCCCTCGCCCCCTCCTGCCTCCCGGGAGGGTGGGGGGTCCAAGGCTGGCCTGCGGCTGGGAGGGGGGCTCCCCTTCGAAGGCCTTTCCAAGAGAGGGAGGGGGAGGCTGGAGGGGTTTCCATGGAGCTCCGCCTGACCTGGGAAGGAGGGGAAGGGGGTCTTTTCCTTGGGGGTTGGGGAAGGGGGGCGACGAGGGTGGGGGGTCCAAAGGAAGGAAGAGCGGCTGGGAGGGGGGAGCCCAAGGAGGCAAAGTGGGGGCCGCTGGGAGAGAGGAGGGGGAGCCCAGGGTCCTTTTGTGGGGACAACCCCGTGGAACAAACAGCCCCCCACTGGAGAAGGGGGCAGGGATTCTGGGGGCCCCACAAGGTCCTGATTCCACCCACCCCACTTTTGTCCCTCACCAAGAGCCCAGTGCGGGAGGTTCGGCTGAGGGGGCACCTGGACCCCCCAAGTTAATTCTGTCAACGTCCCAAAAGCCTCCTGGCGTCCCCCCACAAGGGAGCAACCCCTAAGAGGCTCCTAAATGGATCCCCAATGATGCCGTGGGTTCCCACAACCTGTCCCATAGGAGAATGGCTGCCCCTGGGAGGCAAGAGGTCTTTTGTTTCCCCCCGACAGACACCCAGGGAGAATCTGGGAGGGGCTCAAGACCACCAACCTGTCTTTGGGGCTCCCAACGGCCCCTGGGCCACACCCTGATTGCCTCGTAAGAGCAACGGACGATGCCTCATAATCCAACCGGAGAAAGAGTGGTCTTTCCCCTCACCCCCAAAATATGTCCTTACTTGGGTCTGTGTGGAAACAGTTCCCTTTATGCCTTCCAGTTATTCCCTTTTGAAACCGGGAGCCGGGTTGCACGTATGGGATTAGTTCTGGCTGCACGGGAACGGACGAAGGGGAATTCTTTGTGGTTTCAGAAGTGTTGGGCCTTCTCCCCTTCCAGCTCCTGGTCTGCTTTGAGGAGGGGGCCGAGGAATTTCCCTGAAGTGGGATCTTCAGGATCCAGCCCAGAAGGCCATCTGCAAGGAGTCCCAGTGGGGGATGATGGGAAGGCGACCCCTCCGGGTAAGGGTCCCTGTTGCCTTTGTTGGATGGATGTTCTTGGCATTTGTCCCTCTGCCGTTGAGATGCCAGCCTGGAAGTGGGGCTCCAGCCATGCGCCCTGAGGGGCTTCTGAGGCCCACTTGTTCCAAACACTAGAAGGAGTGTGAGCCAAGAGCCTTATGCTGGAGACCCCGAGGACTGGAAACATCCCCTCTCTGGGCACAGGAAAAAAGCTTGGGGAGAAAAGCTCTGGATATTTAAATCCTGATTAAATCTCGGTTTCTCAGTGCAGCAATATTTTATTTGTTTGAAGATGTATATTTGCAAACTTGTATTTTAGTTGCAAATGTAGATCTGAAAATATAGATCTTCAAATGAAGGTATGTAAATGTAGGTATGTCGGCTCCTAAATGGATCCTAAATGATGCTGTGGGTTCCCACAACCTGTTCAGTGGGTGAATTGCTGCCCCTGGGAGGCAAGGGGCCTTTTTTTCCCCCTGACAAACACCCAGGGAGAATCTGGGAAGGGCTCAAGACCACCAACCCAGCCTTGGGGCCCACCTGCGGCCCTGGACCACACCCTGAGGGCCTCTCTAAAAGCAAGCGGCAGTGTCTACGAATTGAACCAGAGAAAGAGTGGAAAGCACAGGGGTCTTTCCTCTTCCTACCCAGAAACACCACAGCACTTAGTTCACTCTGAGTTTCTCCTCCTTCAAGCTGAGAACAATGGCGTCTGTGTGGGATTAGCTTTGCATGCGTGGGGACGTCACAAAGGAGGGATCATTTGTGGTTATAGAAATGTTGGGTTTTCTCCCTTTCAGCCCCTGGTCTACTTGGAGGAGGTAGCCGTGTAATTTCTTCTCAGAGGAGCGTGGTTGGCTGGATCTAGAGCAGAAGGCTGTCTGCAAGGAGCCACAGCAGAGGATAAAGGAAGGTGTCCTCTCTGGGTAAGAGCCCCTTTGCCTTTTTTGAGTAGATGCTGGAGGAATGAATTCACGTTCTTGGCCTGGGTCACTCCACTGGTGGGAGGTGGGCTTCCAGGCCAGGCACACTGGGTTCCACTGGGCCAAGCTTGAGCTCATCTGGCAGGTGAGAAGCTTGCAGAGTTCTTCCCTTTTGTTGTGGGGAGGCCACGTGTCTTACAAGGTGAGGCAGGGAGCTTTTTGCACTTGGAAAAGAATTTTGATCCACACAACAACCAAAAGAATGTACTGACAGTGTCAAAAGGCAGGCCTAGAATATTGTACCATACTAGCAAAAACCATTAAAATATGTAATAATAAAAATGGCAAAACATCCGTGTGTGAAACATGGATCTGCCTTCTCTCAGCCATTTTGGGAGGGGGCTTTAGAACCAACCCAGCTACAGCAAAGAAATTGGCCCCTGGAAAAGACCCAGCGAGGGGCCTTGAAGGAACCCAGTGTCCACCTGTCCTGCCCCTCGTTCCCTGCTGCAATGAGGTGGGGGTCCCACCAGGAGCAGTCCAGGCTTGCATCCTGAATGCCCACCCTCTCTAGGGGGCTTCAGGGTCACTGTGACCTGGCCCTGGAGAGGGGCTGACAGGAAACTCCTCATCTCTCAGCAGGAGGAGGTTGGACCATAGAAGGATAGGCACCCTAAGGTCAGCCATCTAGTCCAACCCCTTTCTGCAACGCAGGAAGATGCTGTCAAAAGCCCTCCCTTTGGCTCTGGGCCATCGGGCTTCTCTTTAAAGACTCCCAATCAGAATCACAGAGTTGGAAGAGACCCGGGGCCATCCAGTCCAACCCCCTGCTATGCAAGAACACTCATCAAAGCATTCCCAACAGATGGGGATCCAGCCTCTGCTTAAAAATTTCCAAAGAAGGAGGAGACTCCACCACACCCCACTGAGGCAGCATAGTCCACTGTTGGACACCTCTGACGGTCAGGAAGCTCTCCTTGAGGTTCAGGTGGAACCTCCTTTCCTCCTGCTTGAATCCATTGCTCCTTGTCCTAGTCTCTGGTTCAGCAGAGAACCAGCCCGCTCCAGCCTCAACATGACATCTCTTCCAATATTTAAACATGGTTATCATGTCCCCTCTTAACCTTCTTTTCTGCAGACTAAATATCCCCAGCTCCCTCAGCTGCCTCTCGGAGGGCCTCATGGCTTCCAGATCCTTCACCATTTTAGTTGCCCTTGGAAATGCTCCAGCATCGCAATATCCTTCTTGAAATTGAGGTGCCCAGAACAGGACACAGTATGCCAAATGAGGTCTAACCAATTCAGAACAGATTGGCACCGTTGATCTGGACACCATACTCCTATTGATGTAACCAAGAATCGCATTAGCTTTCTTGGCTGCTGCACCACACTCCTGGCTCATGTTCAGCTTGTGATCTATCAAGGTTCGTAGATCCCCTTCACATGCACTGTTGTCCAGCCACGTGTCCCCCATCCTATATTTGTGCATTCCATTTTTTCTGCTTAAGTGAAGAACCTTACATTTCTCTCTGTTGAAATTCATTTTGTTAGCTTTGGCTGAGCACTCCAATCTGTCAAGGTCATTTTGAATTTTGATCCTGTCCTCTGGCATAGTAGCAACCCCTCCCAGTTTGGGGTCATCTGCAAATTTGATCTGCATGCCCTCTACTCTTTCATCCAAGTCATTGATGAAGATGTTGAATAGCACTGGGCCCAGGACAGAACCCAGTGGCACCCCACTAGTCACTTCTCCCCGGGACGAAGAGCAGCCATTAGTGATCACCCTTTGGGTTTGGTGGGTCAACCAATTACCAATCCACCTAACAGCAGCCCTGTCCAGTCAGCATTTTACTTGAGAACAAAAAGAAATATTTGAATATATGGGATTCATATTTTTATATGAACTGTGGTTGCGATACATGAAAGAGATACAGGGAAACTCGATATTAGGGATAAGCAAATTTATTGGTGACTGACTGACGTTAGGTTGGAAATAAGAAATAAGGGAGAAATAAGAGCTAAGGAATTAAGAGAAGGAAATAAGTAAACCGAATTAAATAAGCAATTATGAAATATTATAGTCTGCAGTGGGGAAAAGACTGACTTCCGGAAGGTTGCTCGCTTATGTGGGAACACCAGCAGGTTTTGGGAGCATCAACCCAAACGTTTGGGTCTTTGCTCCCTTCTCTGCCGGGAAAGTTCAGAGGACACAGGTTGGGGTGAGGAGATCGAGGGGCAAGGGAAACAATTCATGTCTGTACTTGGGGGGAGTGGTCTTCATTAAAAGGATATCGGTGGGTGATTAAGGACACGTAAGCGCAGGTCATCTCTGAGGAAAGCGTCCTCACGGCCAGCGGAGGTCAGTCGGAGCTCAGAGAGGGGACGGGAGGGAAAACCCCTAACGTGGTTGCTTCATTTCACGCCGCAGATTGTTCATTTTGGTTAAAAAGTTTCTTGCAGCGTGCTGACAACTTATTATACTACCCAGAGAGATTTCCTTCCAAGTGGCCCCAGAGTTCCTAGCTTTGCCTTCTCCTTCCTGGACACTCTCTCTCTTTCCTGAGCCCCGTTCTTCTTCTCTCCTTCAATCTGCGTCCCCTGCAGGTATCTCAGCAGGAATCCCAGGCAGCAAACGCAGTGGGGTCAGGAAAAAAAGACTTTTAGGGCTTTTGGGACGTTCCTCCCTCACTGAGCTGTTGTGAAGGGATAAAGGGGGGATGGAATCAGGACTTTGTGGGCCCCCCAGAATCCCTGCCTCCGTTCCCAAGCATGGGGCTGTTTGTCCCGTGGGGCTGTCCCCACAAAAGGACACTGGGCTTCCCCCTCCTCTCTCCCGGTGGCCCCATTTTTCATTTTGCCTTCTTGGGTGTCTTCTGTTCTCGGCTGGCTCTTCCTTCCTTTCAGAGCCCCCCAGTCTTCTCCATCCCCCCCAAACCCCAAGCAAAGCACCTCCTTGCGTCTCCTTCTGATGTCGGTTAAAATTCTCTTTAAAAATGTCCAGGCTTTTTGTTTTAGAGGGTTTTTTAAAAAGTGAGGCCTCCCCTCCTCACAACTGCAGCCCAGTCTTTTACTGACGTGCCTGAGGAAAGGGGAGGAGGGACTTCCTTCTGGAAGGCCACAGAGGGGGGAGGCCAGTTTCAACCCACCCCCTTCCTCAGGAGGGTCTCCCCTCCGCCCTGCCCTTCATAAGGGGGCTCTGCCAGGGGAGGAAAAGGGGGTGGGGGAGCCCCAAAGCAAGGCAGAGTTCCCTCTGGGTGTGTTTTGCATTTAGATGACCCCCCATCACCACCCCATCCCCCTCCTCATCACGATGCCTGAGGCCTCCCCCCCCCCCCAGAGCCTAACCCAAACCCTAAACCCGGCCCGCCCCCCTCCACCCTTTCCCAACCCCCCCCCCAGCTCATTGGCATTTGCTGCCATCCTTGGATGATCTGGCCTCCTGGCACCCCATAAAGTCCTCCCTCCCCTGCAGGTCCCCCCCCCCGCCCTGCTCCCCCCCTCAGCCCCCAAGGAGACCCCTCCCCAAGAGGATGGCATCTTCTCCCCCCCCCCAAATCCCAGCATCTCCCTCCCCTCGGAGGCGGAGAGCATCTCTTCTGCCATCTCGTCTTCAGCCCCCCCCCATCTCTGCCATCCGTGGATGGGGGGGCTTCTGGCATCCCCATAGTAGCCCCAAAAAGCCCTCCCCCAACACCGTCTTTCCCCTTAGCCCCCTCCCCAAATTCCTGGGTCCCACGGAGACCCCAAACCCAAAGAGGGGAGAGGAGGAGGAGGAAAACCCCCGGGGGCCCCCTCCCCTTTTTGGGGAGGGGGTTTACCTTGTGATACTCCTCACCCCCACCCACCCAGGCTCCCCCCAAAAGAAGACCCTCCAGCCTCCCTCCAGGCATGGAACCAAATGGGGTTCTGCCACCCCCTTCAGTGCCCCCACCCCAGGTTAAAAAAAACCCCCCCGCCCCGGGGGCAGCAAGGATGGTCTTCCCTCCACCCCCTCCCACATCTCTGGGCCCCCGCGGAGACCCTAGAGGCGGCTGAGAGGAGGGGAAGACCCACGACCTTTTGGTGTCTATCCTCATAGGGCATGGCTTCCAGGCCCCTCACCATTTTGGCCACCCTCCTCTGGATTGCTCCAGTTACCATGTCCTTCTTGAATTGGGGTCCCCAGAACTGGACACAGGATTCAAGATGGGTTAACCAAAGCAGAGTAGAGTGGTACCAGTATCTCCCTGATCTAGACACCATACTCCTATTATGCAGCCAAGAATTGCATTGGCTTTCTTGGCTGCCGCATCACACTGCTGACTCATGTTCAGCTTGTGGTCTATGAAGACTCCTAGATCCCTTTCACACGTACTGCTATCCATCCCGTGTCCCCCAAGCCTACCCCCCAACATGACATCCCTTCAAATATTTAAACATGGCTATCATGTCCCCTCCTAACCTTCTTTTCTACAGACTAAACATACCCAACTCCCTAAGGAGTTCTTCATAGAGCATGGCTTCCAGACCCTTCACCATTTTGGTTGCCCTCTTCTGGACACTTCCAGCTTGTCGACAACCTTCTTAGGGTGTCGTATCTCAGAGCTTGCCGTATCCCAGGGCCTGGCCCCGAGTCTCCAGTTTTCATGAGTCACCACCAGGCAGGAGATGGGGGTAAAATGTTTGGTTTTGAGGGTTCACTTCTGAGGAAAAGACTGTGCGCAGATTTCCCACTCGCTACACAGCAGCAGGTTGCTATAAGTGGCAAGCCTTCATTTTTCTTGCCCCTTTTGCCAAGGCTCCCCAGGGGGTCTCTGTCTTTCCTGCTGCTCTCCCATTTGTAGCTTCAGGGCTCACTCTCCCTTTGTTCTGCATCCACCTCCTGGCTGGAAGCAAGTAGGCTAGATTTACCCTTCCTTATCCCATCTCCCCAAGGACACCTCAATCTGAAAACAATCTCTTCAGTGAAGTGTCTCCATTAATTTCCAAAATGGAAAATATGTTCTCTGTGTCTGTGTGAATACGCAGACGAAGCAGTAAGCAACGGTGGATCATCATGCTCACCAGGGCAGGTTTCATCCTGGAAATCTCATGACTCTGTGTGTATGTGTGTGTGTGTGTATAAATAAAATACATGAGTGAGAACGGGGGTATCTTGTCCAATAATGGAAAAATTTCCCATGTCAACAGTTGCACCCCAAGCACCCCCCACCATCCAACTCTCTTTTCAAAATGGCCTTGTTATCAGGTGTAACATTACAAATAATTTACTGCTTAGGGTCTCTTTCACTCTGTGTCTTCCTGTATTATGCAGGAAACCTTAAATGGCCTCATCCATGGGGCCTTTGCCATTCTGATTATGTCAAACTTTTCAGGAATTTCTAAAAATCTTGGCTCCCTTTCTCCAGAAGCGCCAGTGGGTGATAATGGCAATATCAGCCAGTCTGCTCTCACAGTTCCTAAATTCTACAGCCTGAACACCAACTTAAACCAAATGACTGCTGTTTGAACCCTCTGGCTAATCCTGGGTTGAATGGTGGATGTGGGTGATGGCAAATCTTGAAATGATGACTGCCTCCAAAAGCATGTAAAGCCGGGGTGTGGAATATGTGGCCCACGGATTCACATTTTGTGGCCCCTGAAGCCCTCTGAAAACTGGGGGAGAGGTTGTCAAAAATAACTCAGAATTGTCACGATGGGTCCCAAATGCTAACTCTCCAAGTCGCCAAAAACTGGCCAAAAATGAGTTGAAATCCTTGTGATGTCACTTACGGGTATGTCATGAGTGCTAGGGTGCCAGCGCAGCCCCACGAGTGGGGTTAAAAGATGAAAACTGGCCCTGCCACCTCCACAGTTGCCCCCCCCTGCGAAACAAGAGACGGAACGATACCTGGTAGGAAAGAGAAGGGCATAAGGAGGCTAAATTTTTCCTATTCCAGGTGAGACCCTGAGCAGTCGTTCCCCCCCCCGAAAGAATTAAGAGATTCAGTCACAGAACTCCATTCTCTTAGCTAGTTGTTGTGGAAGAGATTCTCATCCCGGTGGGATTAATTGCAGACAGAGGGGTGTCAGGAAAGGTTGTCCCCTTTAGGGTTCACGACGGAGGCACTAGTGCACTGAAGACAGGACTTTGCACCAGTCCTGAGTCAGCTTTCAGACTGAGCAGTTTGGCAGTTAAGCAGACATTTGCCTCGCCAGTTCTTGGAAAATTACCTAGCAACAATATATAAAAATATACAGCAAATCATAGGAGATTATTGAAATACAGTCAGCCCTCCACATTTACGGGTTTCACGTTCACAAATTGGATTATTTGCGAGTTTCTGCAAGTGCTTCTTTTCTGGGAGAGCCTTCCCTCTCAGGCCGGCAGCCCTTTAAAAACCCATCCCTGGTCCTCCTCCACCACCACCAGCTGCTGCCTGGCCAGCTGGACAGCTCACTGCCTGATTTCTCAGCACCACAAACACTCTCCCAGTGGCCCCCCACACACACACAACCAAGGGAAGATGGGGGAGAGAGAGGGGAAGTAAGGGCCACCGTGCTGCCCACCCCCTTTCCCTTTTTTTTTCCTGACCTGGTTTGGACTCTGGGTGCCTGCTCTCCCCCCCACGCCTCGGCCCCCTTTCTACTAAAACACACACACACACACACACACATTTTGATATTTGATTTTCCCACTTCTGCCCATCCTGTGCCCCTAACCATAGTGAATGTGGTGAAAGAGCAGTCTTTAAACCATAATGGGAAAATTAGTAAGCAAGCACCATACTGGACCTTTTCCTTACATTTCAGTTTGTTACAGCTGCTAGGAGAAAAAGCCGCAATTTCTAGTGGTGGGAACAAAATGTTCTAGAAATGCCTAAACTGATTTTCCTTGAGATTCCTGAGAACCTAATAACTCTTGCCTTTTCCCCATTTTTCCCCCTTATTAGGAATACTTTTCTGTCAGCATTTCCTCTACCCAACTTTGACTTCATGGTAAATCTGACCCTTCCATATTACCGGCCCCCGCAGAATGAACTCTAAATAAAAAAGAGTTCATTTGGGTTTCTTTAGTTCCACCCTAAAGATGCTGGGAAGTTAGAACAGCGTTTTCTCAAAACTGCTCTTTAGCTGCCCAACGTGCCTTGGACTTACGAGTTTTTGTGTCAAAGTCCGATGTTTCTAGTCCTGGAAATGTCGTGACAAAAATGTTGAAAAGGTTGAATATGAAGAAGTTGAATCAGCATTCATCTTTATCCGCCCAATTTCAAATTTCACCATAAATCCGCAGGTTTAAGCACATTCCCAAATGTCTCAGCTGAGAGGTATTGTGTTCCCATCACTGGCAGTATTTTAACAGCTGGAATTGTGCATCCACATCTTCGGTTTGTGTGTGTATGTTTTGCATACCACTCTTCACTTTAAATTGACAGGTGCTTTGAAGGTGTGTGCGTGCACACACACATACCCCCAGAAAAGTTGCTGGGACAACTATTTCTGTAGACGTTAGGAAATGTTGGTTTTTGCAGTCAGATTCTAATGAGCACATGGAAGGACGCTGCTTTATCTTTTATACAAACCTTTCCCCCTTGTGGCTAACAAAACAGTTACCTGGCTGAGGCAATTGTCAGGCAACAGGCAACCCCCGGTTTAATTTCTCCGCAATTTTTAATCTGGATTGAGTGCTTCCTAATGGTGCTTTCTTTAAAAGGGGCCCCCTTGTGAGAAAGTGTAGATGCTTTCTTTTTTAGGCCAAAGAGTGCATGCCCGTGTCTTTAATTTTACCAGAGCTCTAATTTTGGCCCTGATCCCTCTGCTGAACCTTCATGGGCATGGAAATTACAATGCTCCTTGAAGCTTCACAAGGGATAACCGTTTGAATCCCCTCTAGGTGATAACACCACTTGCGAGCAATAATTCTAATTGAGAATTTTATTAAACAGCCTAGATGTTTGACCTGCATTATTCAGCAGGAATGGAGAGTGGAAATGGTAAGAAGAACTGAGGCCCCCCGATTGGCCGGACACATTGTGAATGCGTAATCACTGGATGCCGCTTTTTCCCTTACTAACAGGTCACTGTTAACACGGCTTGGCACGCTTGCACCTGGATAATCCTGCATGTGGAAGGAGAGATGCTTCTGTTGTGTCCCTTCCCCTGCCCATGGTTTTAACACGCTCTTTGGATGCCTCCCAGGAGACCCCCCTTTCCCCTCCATTGAACCAATTCTCTCATTGCTCAAGAGTGGGAAGGGGGGGTGTGCCTCCCACTCCTCGGGAAAGGAGAATGAAATTTTTCCCTTTTGAAGTCTTCAGCCATTCATTGCGACACCACGGTTGCCCGACCCCGCCACCCTCCCTTCTCTCTCCCCATCTTTTGCCGGGCCCGGGGGGGGGAAGTTTTTGGAAAGGGTCTGTCTTGCTGGCAGCCAGGGACCCTGTTGGAAGTGTCTAGGGAGGATTTTACCCAAAATTAAAATAGTGGGCTTTGTGCCTTTTCCATTGCAAAGGGCTCAGGAACACAGGGGAAGGAGCATGGGGGGAAAGTCCCTTTATATTAACCGGAAAGCTCAGGTGAGCAGAAGGTGCTTGAGCAGCGTGTAGGGCCTTGGCATAGTCTTGCAGCCAGTATGTTCCCCCCGGCAGGCGGGCAGGCAGCCAACCCCTGAAGCTGTTCATCCTGCTGCTGCTGATGCCCTGCAGCCCTGCGAGGTGGGTCAGTGCAGCATTGTACCCTGGGGGCTATAAATGCCCCGCTTTTTCAGGCCCTGGAGCCAGGAGCTCAGCTGCTGCCATAGCACAACCATAGCTTCCCCCGAGTGCTGGGGAGATTTGAACTCCCCCCCTCTTCTGTTAATGTAGCCCCAAAGAGGCTGGCAGTGCCTGTCGCCCTCTCAAGAAACAGGGGGGGGGAGAGAGAGAGAGCGGCCTGGCTCTTTTATTTTGGGGGGGGCAAGACAGCTCCAGAGACGTTGGCCACGGAAGGCAGCAGGGTTCTTCTCCAGGTTTAGTGCTTATTAGTTCACTCTCTTCCCTGGAGGGGTTCCTAAGCCCCTCAGGGGCAGGGTCTCCTCTTTTGTCTTTCCATTTTTTGGGGGGGCGGTCACACACAGCTAATTATGTGGGAGATGGAATGAGTCAGAAGCAACAACAGTGGGTGTAGATTTGAGGCAGGCGGCCCGTGCCAATTTTGGTTATGCCCTTCTCGCAGCCCTGGCAAGAAGAGGTTGTCAGGTGGCACCAGCAGCAGCAGCAGTGGGTGGCTGGGGTACGATGCCTGGAGGCAGCAGGGCTTGCCCTTCACAGGGAGGGGGCCCATTGGGTACAGCCAGAGACCCTCTCACTCTGCCTGATTTGCACTCACTCTTGGGAATTGGACCCTCGGTTCCCTTTAGTCAGGCGCAGTGCGTTTAAAAAAAGGGGCGGTGCTTTCCACCCAGGGCAGAGGCCTGCACACCTGTGAACACAAGTCCCAGTCACGGGGAAGACGTCCGTTGCGCTTCCAGCTTTCCAGAGTGGGGGGTGGGGGGCAATTAGGAAGCGTTTGCTGGTGCCAAACTGTTGCTTGTGTCCTATAGGGTAAGAATTTTTGGCCTCTTTTTTGTTGTCGTTTTGTTGTGGGCAGGGATGAGAGCACTGGCTCTGTTGCAGCAGACAGTTAACCGCCTGTTTACTCTGACAATGCCAGATTTGTCCACTTCCAGGTCCCAGGCAGGTCCCCACCCACAAGACAGGGGGTTTTTTGTGCTCTGCAAACCGGAATGCCCCGCCTGTCCCTTATACGCGCAAAGTCTTCTGGAAAGAAAGCCGCTCCTTTCCTGGGGGGGGGGCTCCTTTGGGTTGCGTTTCCCTTGTGGAAACCGCCCGCGCCTTTTGTGCGGTGCCCTGTTTTGGGAACAGCGAGACCCCCCGGTGAGTTTTCAGGATGTTGTGGCTTATGCCCAGAACCAGCTCATTCCCTCTGGCCAGATGTAAAGGAGCCACTTCTTGGTGCCTTTCCTTGCTTTCCCTGAGCCCCAGAAGACAGGCACCTCCTCCTTCCACGGTTCAGCTGGGCAACCTTGAAATCTAGGGTCAAGGCAAATTTCGTCGCATGGACCATTTTTGGGTTTGTTCCCCAAAGAGGAAGCTTTTGGCCTTTATGGCTTCACGGTTGAGTGTGTGCAGCCTCCGATGGCAGACACGGCAGAGCCATGGGGGAGCGGAAACCCCCAACTTCTTCTTTCACCCATGACCATAAGAATAAATTACTCAAGGCGTTTGCACAAATGACGGGGGTCCCAAAATGCAGCCGTTGTCTTGACGCGCCGTGGGGGGCAGGAAGGGTTGACCAAAGGGCGGCACAGCCTCCTCCCTCGGCTGCTGAGAGGTGTCGTCCCGTCGCTCTGGTCTCTGCCTCTTTGCCAGAGATGGGGTCTTTCCACAGCTGCGCTCCTTCCCTGCAGACATTCAGGGAAGGCAGCTGGACGGGGAGAGGCTTCCAGGCGGGGCCTCTCCGGAGCCCTTAAGAGGGGGGTCCTGCAGGGGATCTCAGGCCTCCCAGCGGAGGGGGGGAAGGAGACCTCCCAGAGCTCAGAGGGGGACAGAGGGAAGCTTTCCAGCGCTTCTGCCTCCCTTGAAAGAGAGAGAGAGAGAGAGGAGGGCGGTGTTGGGGTCTCCTGGGCTCCTCCCCCTCCCCCTCCCCTCCCCTCCCGGCCCCCTCCGCCCTCCTCTCTTCCTCCAGCCTCTGAAGCCTCCCAAGGGAGAGAGGAGAGAGGGGGGGGCGGTGTCAGGGTCTCCTTTGCTCCCCCCTCCTCCTGCAGCCCCCGCCTCAGGAGAGACGCCCCCGGTCCTCCGAAGAGCAGCGAGCGCGGCTCCCTAAAGAGGGAGGAAGGAGCATGGCTGAGGCGGAGGAGGAGGCTCAAAGAGTGGCGCACTTCCCTTTGCACACTTCCAGGGTGGGGCGCTCTGGTTTCCTAAGCAGGGAGGGAAGGCCCTACACAGAGGAGGAGGAGGAAGAGGAGAGATAATGGGGGTGGGGTGGGGTGGGGTGGGGAGGGGAGGGACCCCAAACGCCCTCCAGGGCGGGAGGAGCGGGAAGAGGGACCCCATTTTGGGATCGGGAGGGAGTGGGGGGTCGTGAGGGGGAAGCAAGGAAGGCCCCCCGGAAAAGGCTCCATGGGGCTCCTCCTCTTCTCCCCTCTTAGGGGGGGTCTCCGCAGGGCCCGGGGAATATTTGGGAGGGGGAAGGACTGTTTGTCTTGGGGACGATTATGGGATGGCAGGAGGCCAAAGTGTCCCCGGATGGCAGGGAGGGGGGGCGCTAAAGAAGGGGGTGGTGGAAGAGGCGCTTTCTGCTTCGGAGAGGGGGGAGAGGCTGGGATTATGGGGGGAGAGAGAGAGAAGACCCCCTCCAGCCTCCCCAGTCCCAGAAAGGGGGGCGGAGGGAGCTCCTAGGTTTCCTGGAGGGGAGGGAGGAGGAGGAGGAGGAGGAAGGAGGGGTCAGGTGCCCCAATTCTGGGAAGGGGGAGTGTGAGAGGCCCGAGGGGCGTGGAAGAGGGGGTCCCCTAAATGCAAAGGCCTCTCCCTACCCTGGAAACACCATCCTGCTTGGAGGCTTCTTCTCCCTCCCTTCTCCCCCCCTGGCGAGGGTGGGGGGACCCTTCCTCTGAGTCTTTCAAGGGGAGGAGGAAGGCAGGAGGGGAGGGGAGTCAGAAGGGACCCTGTTCCCCTTGTGCTTCCTTCTCCAGCAACCCACAGATCTAGGGCTGGGCTGCAGGTTCAGGGAAAGGAGCCTCCGTTTTGAAAAGGCTTTGCAAAGTAAAGATGTAATATAGGAGACGTTTCAGTAGAGTTAAAACTGATGTGAGGAGGAATCACAGAATCCTAGAGTTGGAAGAGACCACAGAGGCCATTCAGCCCAACCCCCTTCTGCCATACAGGAACACCCATAAAAGCACTCCCAACAGATGGCCCTTCAGCCTCTGTTTAAAAACCTCCAGAGAAGGAGGAGACCCCACCACATGCCATGGAGGCAGCAGCATATCCCTCTGCCGGACAGCTCTGACCATCAGGAAGTTCTTCCTGAGGATGAGGTGGAATCTCTTTTCCTGTAGCTTGAAGAGCATCAGAAAACAAGGCCACTGCCTCCTCGATGGACATCCCTTTAAATATTTAAACATGGCTATCAGGGGTTCCCTCCTAACCTTCTCTTCTGCAGGGTGAACACACCCAGCTGCCTAAGCTGCTCCTCAGAGGGCTTCATGACTTCCAGACCCTCCACCATTTTGGTTGCCCTCCTCTGAACACACTGGATGGGGGCGGGAGGGGGCTGTTCTGCCTGGGGTCCTGGGAACAGGGAAGGATGGACCTCCCTCCTTTTTTTCCTTCAGAACAGCCCAGTGGGGGAGGTTCTGCTGTAGGAGCACCTGAATCCCCCCACAGGATCCCTACGGCTTAATCCTCTGAACGTCCAAAAAGCGACAAACGTCTTCCTTTCCTTCCCTCCCTGTGTTTGCCTGGAATCCTCCCTTTCTTTCTCATCTGCAAGGGATGTGAATTAAAGGAGGAGAGAAGGAGATGCAGGAAGGGGAGGAAAGGAGAGATTGAGGTGCCAAAGAAGGAGAATGCCAAAGCTCGTAATTTTCATGCAACTTAGAAAAGAAAATCTCCCTGAGTGGTAAAATAAGTTGCCCGCATGCTTCAACAAATAGGTTATCCAGAGCTAACAATATGCCCCTGTGAAACGAAGCCTCCCTTCCCCTCTCTGGTCTTATATTTATTTATTTATTTATTTATTTATTTATTTATTTTTTATCCCGCCTCTCCATATGGATCGAGGCGGTGAACAACTTACAAATAACATGTATTTTGAAACATTTCTATACATGCCCCCAACAAGCTAGGTACTCATTTTACCGACCTGCGAAAGGATGGAAGGCGGAGTCAACCTTGGAGCTGGGCAGGATCGAACTCACAACCTTGTGGCTTGCAGTACTGGCATTTAACCACTGCGCCACCACTGGTCTCCTTCGGCCGTGAGGACAGGGTCCTTCGAGATGATCTGGGCTTGGATGTCCTGAGAGATCACCCAACAGGATCCTCCTAGAAACTCTTAATGACCCCCATTTAGAGATCTCAACTATTACTCTCCCCTCTTGATCCCTTCGCCCCAACCTGTGTCCTCTGAACTTTCCCAGAAGGAAGATCCTGAGTGTTTGGGTTGCTGCTCCCACTCACTCCTCATAGGTAGGAAAAAGAAAGACCTTCTGGTGTCCCAACATGAGGGAGCAGCCTCCAGACGATCGGCCTTTTCCCCACCTACGACTCCCTGAACAAATGTCAGGGAGAAGAAGGTTCCAGCTTGCTTTCTGATGCTTCAGAGCAGGAGCGCACAAATGAATTTTTACCATGATGATGATGATAATGATGATAATAATAATTAGTTGAGTCTCTCATGCTTTGGTCGCATTGTGGGATGAGATGACTCAGTGGAAGAGATGCTGATGATGGTCAGTAAAGGGGAGGCGGCAGGAAAAGAGGAAGAGCGCACTGGAAGTGGATGGGAGCCCAAAGGCTGAGCTTGCAAGACATGGTTGAGCCTAAGAAGAGGGTCTCTTGGGGGTCTCTCAGTCGTAGGGTCACCCTAGGTTGAAGGCAACCAGACAGCACCGAGCAACAAGAGAAGGTTCTCCTGTTGGGATCCTGAAGCTTGGGGGCCAAGTGGGCATTTATTTCTCTGGTCCAAGTGGTTCTGCCTGGGATCCTTTTCCAGGGTCCTGCCAGGGATGCATACGGAAAATCTGCAGAATGGAGAGAGAGAGAGAGAGAGACTGCAAGCTCAGCTTCCTAGAGAGAGAGGAAATGTTCATATTAATATTAACTCTGTCCCCTTTTCCAGAAGGAAAAGGTGGGTGGGTGTCCTTTTAATTTACTTGGTGGGGAAAAGAAGGTGGAAGAGGCAGGAAAAAGGGGTTAAAAGGGGAATAAAAGAGGGGAGACCCTCAAAATGTCCTTCTTTAGGTGGGAGAAAAAGTTGGAAATTTTTGCCCCTTTGAGTGCCAAAGTTTTGGAGGGGGGAGGCATAAGTTTTAGGTGCTTTGTGCATTCATAGGCCCAAGTTAATCACATTTCTTTCACTGATAGTATTTAAAAAGATGGTGGCAGCCCTTCTTCAGATCCGCTGGCCTGTTCTTGGTTCCTGACAGTCAGTCACTCTGGATCCCCCAGATTAGGAGGGGTAGTTAACACGCCAGAGGATAGATCAGAATTCAAAATGAGAGCAGGGCCAAAACTAACAAAATGGATTTCAACAGGGAGAAATGTAAGGTACTAAACTTGATCAGAAAGAATAAAACGGACAGATGAAAGATGGGTGACACCTGGCTTCATGATAATATATTAGAAAGGGATCTAGCAGACTTGGTGGGTCACAAGCTGAAGATGAGGGAAGAATGCGATGCAGCAGCTCAAGAAGGCCAAGGTGATTCTAGGTTGCATCAATAGGAGAATAGTGTCTGGGTCAAGGGAAGCGGTGGTTCCACTCTGTTCCTTCTGTGCCGTCAGTATCTCCAGTGTGGTTTGTTTTAGAAACATTAGGCAGGGACTATACTGCAGGGGTAAAGAGGAGCAGGAAAGATTCTGACCTGGGAGAGATTAAAAGGATTCACATGAGGCAAGGAAGTTTTCTTCTCCCAAGCCTGATCACATGGAGTGTCCTGGCCATACTGGGGCCGCTCAGGATCTGGGAGGACTGCTGTTTCATGATTTACTCTAGTGCTCTCCATGGAGACTGGCATTCCTCTGAGGTGAGATGTTAGTAAGGAGAGAATATAGAAAGGAAATGTTTTGTGCAACATGGGCTACCTTACTCTGCTGGCCATATTTCACGATTTCTTATCTTACAAATGTTGGATTAGACTGTTAACACTGTGCAGTGCAAAATCTCACAAGCAGGACTCCCTGTATATCTGAGAAGGGATTCCTCTTAATTGGGGATGGGTTAAAAGAATTCTTACCAGGCAGCGAGCTCTTCCCAGTTGGGCCAATCATCTTCTCCTGGCCTTTCTATGGTTATGAGATCTTGGTCTTGATGCTTGATGTTTCAGCGGTAAATGACTAATGATATTTTCCTCTTTTTCCTGAAACAGGTAGCCTTTGAACAAATCTTGCCAACAAAACTTCATGGCAGCTTCAGCCTAGGCTTTCCCTAAGTATGACGTGAAAAAAATCTGACGTTCAAGGAGTTTGTTTTTCTGAAATTCTGAGGTCATATTTGAATCAGCAAAGAAAAAGAATGGAATATCCTATACATTTAAGTTCATATCCTGGAACCCATAGAAGGGAGAAGCCATATAAATGCATAGAGTGTGGAAAGAGCTTTAGCCGGAGTGGAGATCTGCGTTCCCATCAAAGGACCCACACAGGGGAGAAGCCCTATAAATGCATGGAATGTGGAAAGAGCTTCAGTCGGAGTGGACATCTGTTTTCCCATCAAAGGACCCACACAGGGGAGAAGCCCTATGAATGCATAGAATGTGGCAAGAGCTTCAGTGATAGTGGACACCTGCGTTCCCATCAAAGGACCCACACAGGGGAGAAGCCCTATAAATGCATGGAATGTGGAAAGAGCTTCAGTCAGAGTGCAAATCTGCATTCCCATCAAAGGACACACACAGGGGAGAAGCCGTATATATGCATGGAATGTGGAAAGAGCTTCAGTCAGAGTAAACATCTGCGTTCCCATCAAAGAACCCACACAGGGGAGAAGCCCTATAAATGCATGGATTGTGGAAAGAGCTTCAGTAAGAGTAAACATCTGTGTTCCAATCAAAGGAGCCACACAGGGGAGAAGCCCTATGAATGCATAGACTGTGGAAAGAGGTTCAACGATAGTGGACACCTGCGTTGCCATCAAAGGACCCACACAGGGGAGAAGCCGTATAAATGCATGGAATGTGGAAAGAGCTTCAGTGAGAGTGGAAGTCTGCGTTCCCATCAAAGAACCCACACAGGGGAGAAACCATATAAGTGCATGGAATGTGGAAAGAGCTTCAGTTGGAGGGGACTCTGCATTCCCATCAAAGGACCCACACAGGGGAGAGGCCCTATAAATGCATGAATGTAGAAAGAGCTTCAGTCAGAATGGAAATCTACAGAGCATCAGAGTACCCACACAGGAGAGTTGCCCTATAAATGCGGGGAATGGGAAGAGCTTCAGTGAGAGTGGACACCCGCGTTCCCATCAAAGGACCCACACAGGGAAGAAGCCCTATAAATGCATGGAATGTGGAAAGAGCTTCAGTCAGAGTGCAAATCTGCATTCCCATCAAAGGACACACACAGGGGAGAAGCCGTATATATGCATGGAATGTGGAAAGAGCTTCAGTCAGAGTAAACATCTGCGTTCCCATCAAAGAACCCACACAGGGGAGAAGCCCTATAAATGCATGGATTGTGGAAAGAGCTTCAGTAAGAGTAAACATCTGTGTTCCAATCAAAGGAGCCACACAGGGGAGAAGCCCTATGAATGCATAGACTGTGGAAAGAGGTTCAACGATAGTGGACACCTGCGTTGCCATCAAAGGACCCACACAGGGGAGAAGCCGTATAAATGCATGGAATGTGGAAAGAGCTTCAGTGAGAGTGGAAGTCTGCGTTCCCATCAAAGAACCCACACAGGGGAGAAACCATATAAGTGCATGGAATGTGGAAAGAGCTTCAGTTGGAGGGGACTACTGCATTCCCATCAAAGGACCCACACAGGGGAGAGGCCCTATAAATGCATTGAATGTAGAAAGAGCTTCAGTCAGAATGGAAATCTACAGAGGCATCAGAGTACCCACACAGGAGAGTTGCCCTATAAATGCGGGGAATGCGGAAAGAGCTTCAGTCAGAGTGGACAGCTGCGTTCCCATCAAAGGACCCACACAGGGAAGAAGCCCTATAAATGCATGGAATGTGGAAAGAGCTTCAATCGGAGTGGAAATCTGCGTTCCCATCAAAGAACACACACAGGGGAGAAGCCCTATAAATGCATGGAATGCGGAAAGAGCTTCAGTCAGAGTGGAAGTCTGCGTTCCCATCAAAGGACCCACACAGGGGAGGAACCATATAAGTGCATGGAATGTGGAAAGAGCTTCAGCAATAGTGGAACATACAGGAAACATCAAAGGACCTATACAGGGGAGAAACCCTACAAATGCATGGAATGTGGAAAGAGCTTCAGTCAGAGTGGGAATTTGCATTGCCATCTTAGGACGCATACAGGGGAAAAGCCTTATAAATGCATGGAATGTGGAAAGAGCTTCAGTCAGAGTGGAATTCTGCGTTCCCATCAAAGGACCCACACGGGAGAAGCCATTTAAATGTTATGTGGAAAGACCTTTTCTCACCGTCAACATTTAAATTCACATCAAAGAACTCACGCAGGGGAGAAACCATAAATGTATGGAATACGGAATATGCTTCTGTCATAGCGGAATATTGGCTAAATAAAATAGTGATACACTGATAGTAATATATGCAATGTTTTTTTATGTTAGAAATTCTGAAGCATAATTTCCACAGGCATTCTTATCAAATTTGCAGAGGATTGGACAGGATCAGAATTTGAAATGATCTTGACATATTAGAGAACTGAGCTAAAATTAACCAAATGAATTTCAATAGGGAGCAGTGTAAGGTACTACACTTGGGCAGAAAATGTGAAATGCACAGAAATGCACCTGGCTTGACCATAGTGCGTATAAAGGGATGTAGAGGTCTTGGTAGCCCACAGGTTGAACGTGAATCAGCAGTGTGATGTGGCAGCTAAAAAAGCCAATGCAATTCTGAGCTACATCAATAAGAGTAGAGTGTCCAGCACCAGGGGAATGATAGTACCACTCTATACTGCTTTGGCCAGGCCCACCTGGAGTACTGTGTCTAGTTCTGGGCACCACCGTTCAGGAAGGATATGGACAAGCTGGAGGATGTCCAGAGGAGGGCAACCAAATGGTCAAAGGCCCGGAAAATATGCCCTTTGAAGAATGGCTGAGGGAACTGGGTCCTCTAAGCCTGGAGAAGGTTAAGAGGCAGCATGATAGCTGTGTTTAACTCTTTGAAGGGATGTTACATGGCGGATGGAGCAAGTTTATTTTCTGCTACTCCAGAGATTAGGACGTGATGGAGCGTTGGCTTCAAACATTGGTAAAAGAGATCCCATTTAAAGCTTTGGAAGAACTTTGTGATGCTAAGAGCAGTCTGACAGTGAAATATGCTGCCTCTGAGTGTGGTGGAGTCTCCTTCTTCTTAGGTTCTTAAAGAAAAGCTGAATGGCCATCTGTCAAAGGGAATGCTTTGGTGCTTTTATATTATATTTATATTATATACAGTACTTCCAAAATTTCCAAAATTTTATTATGGCAAACAGCCAGGAAATTTGAGCAGAATTAAAACAATACAATTGGAACAATAATTAATTTTGTTAAAATCTTCTACAAACATCAGACATAAAATATAGTGAGATAACCTTGACATTTCCACTTAAAATGGAAACTGAAAACATAATTTCGAAATTTATAACATTTAAAATTTTATATGTATATGTTTATATGTGTGTGTATGGTTGTGTACATTTATTTTAGTCCAACATAGCAAGTAGTTAATCTAAAAAGCAAAATACAATAATAGGATACCATACCATAATAAAAACCCTGGTATTTTAGAAAAATACCAGATTACAAGGTAAAAAGTTTAAAACAAGAATATAAAATATTTTATATCTTAAATATGAAATAGATGAATGAAATTAGTGTAATAAAAACAGAACATAATAGCGTGATCTCATTTGTGCAAAGGCAACTTCCTATGCCAACAGGTAATAGCTGCCGAACAAAAGGTCACTACCTTAGCTGTGGCTTCAGGGGACTGAATCAATATAAAATAGGTCTGATCTCCCAGGTATACTTTGTAAAATAGGAGTAATAAAGCGACATCGAAGATCTCGATAAAAGGAACAATACAGTAAAACGTCCCACCATTTCTGTCTTCTTCCCTTGCAAGGGCAGAAAGATCTTAAGGAAAGGCTGAATGAATGGCCATCTGTCAAAGGGAATGCTTTGATGCTTTTAAATAATATTTATATTATATAATGCTTTTATATTCCTGCCTGGAAGGACGTCACACCCCATGGCCCCTGTGATCTCTTCTAACACTGTGATGCTATAATATCTTTGTGTGTGCAAGACATGCATTGTTCGGAAGACAACAAGTTGTTACTCTTCTAGAAGTTAAAACTGGATATTAAAGTTTTGTTATAAAGCTCTTTTAATTTTTTAAAGTTGTTAAATAATATTGTAAATATGTTTAGTTATGCTGTGTGTATGAATGTTGAGTAGACAGTTTTCCTTCCAAAGGCTGTCAGCCGGGACTCCAGGGCGGCTCTTGAGGAGAACGGGAGGGATCTCTGTTTAAATATCACAGATGCCGTTCAAGAGGACCGTAGAAACCACCAACACAGGGAGAAGAATTCTGAGGTTGATCTTAAGGACTTGTTCTCTAGATTTTATACTTAGAATAAAGCATTAATTGTATTGTGTTGTGAAGTGTACTTTTTCATAATTTACCAAGCATATAAAGAAAATAATTGTTATGAATTATTTGTTGTTTTTTGTGATTGCATGGGGGGGAAATGCTAATACAGCCATTACTAGGAGACCCACTGTCTCATCTGAATGAACTTTGCATAAATACTATGGAATAGTTGGTTGTCACAGACTGGGTGAAAAATGTTGTTAAGTTTGTCTTAGATATTGAGGCATTTTGATTCTGTGTCTCCTGTGCAACAGAGGCAATCGAGGAAGGGGCTGGTGGGAGGAGGGAGTGAACCAAATGTTGAGAGGGAGGCGATGGGTGGAACGCAGGACGGGATTCAAAGGGGCCTCGTGGTTGGCGGTTGACGTCGAGGGGTAAGAGTGGAGTGTGGGGTGAGTGGGTGAGTGTGGATGAGGGTTAAGACAGGATTTAGGAACTCAGGAGTGGGGTTCAAGAGTCTGAATTAGGGAAGAGAAGTGTGTGAGTGAGATTGATTATTAATCCATTTTGTCATCTTCAGTTTCTGCTAGTAACGTGTTGCTTTTGTGTATTGTATAAGTTTTTAGCCTCTGGAAATGCTGGATGTATAAAGATTGGGTTCAGACATGAGGACTGTGGTTGCAGCAGAGGATTGGGAGGGTTGGTATCCGGTGGGGATAGAAGTTGCATGACATCCTCCCAGAGGGGAACCTTGAGGGTATGTACCAGGTTCCCACATTTTTTGGCCACAGCCGTGGGAGAGGAGGAGGTCCCTGCATGGGTGGCAGAGGTGGGGGTTACGGAAGCCCCCCTCACCCTTGGTGGTAGCAGAGAGTTGGAGGAAGTCTTCACATACAGTGGCAGCAGAGATTCAGGCAGAACCTTAAATCTGGTGGAGAAAGTGGTAGAACAAGGGGAGGAAGCCTCACCAGGTTCTCTGAGGAGCCCAGCTCTGTTCCTTCAGCCCTTGGAGGACCGAGGGGCAGGGTGTGATTCTCTTCCTTCTTCCCGGCACACATATAGGCCTTCACATGTAGGTATGCAAATACAGATTTTCAAATATAGGTCAGCCAATATAGGTCGTCATATATAGTTATTCGAATATAGATTTAAATGATACGTAATATTAAAATATCGAAAACATATACTGCTAAAATACAGTAAATATACATTAAAATATTATGCTACCATAGCGCAGTTGAATGAAAAACAGGTTAAAAAAACAGCAGCACCACCTACTGAAAGTGGTCGTTCAAGTTTCCGAAAGCCCCACCTACCCCATAATCACTCTTTTTTGGGGAGCTGAAGGGGAGAAGCTGCCACATGGCTCAGGCCAGGAGAAAAGACCCCGTCTCTCTCCTAGGACCCCCTCTGGGCATGGACCGGCCACCCTTCCCTGGGCAAGGGGGCTCTCCCTCCTCTTTCTCCTCTCCTCCTGCTTTCCTCTTCTGTCCTCAGTTTACTTCAGGCTGCCCCCTGAGTTCACAGGGCCAAGTGCAGCTTATGGGGGGGGGTCTTTCAAGGCATCATGTCTCCCCCCTTGGAAAACTGGCTTAGGGCAGCCCTGCGGCAAAACTATTGTGCGGGTTTTCTTGGCAAGAT